>JAULKK010180944.1:0-16193 GCA_032355705.1 Rubia peregrina | reverse complement strand
TTATTCTCCATTCTCTCCGTCTTATTTTCTATATCAAATCCCTTATAACTTCCTTAATTAACTAGTGCAAAGTTAGTTAAACCACAATAGTATAAACATTGTGGTGGTCTTTTTTTTTTAAAAAATGGTCACTAGATTTACCTTAAGAATTTCATTCATAGCGTGTTTAACCATTCGTGTAGCCGCTCCGTAGCTTGTAATGTATCGAAGGGAATTTTTACAATTGGGTTGTATGAGCATACGCTTGGCTTGTTATTGCGATACCTATTTGTATTTCAATGATTTTCACTTGTAATGCATAGAGAGATAATGTAATTCTTCCTTGTCTCTTGCCACGTGTGGTCGGGACCGATTATATTTGTGCACCATCTTGTAATTGCTTCCCCAAATGTTGCGCGGAAAGTTGTTTCAGTTACTACTCGTGTCCATCCATGATGTATATAATCATGATTAAAATACAACCGTCGTAAATTATTCATGATTAAATGGCGGTTAAAGTCATACCACCATCCAATGAAATTTCATAGCCGTCTAACGATTGATCACTCTCCCAAACCAATGTTATAATATTTGAACACATGAAGGATGACAGTTTTGAGCAAAAAAATCGAAGATGCTGCACAACTGATCCTTTAATAGCCAAAATTACACTTGTGAGTTTCGAAGCTGAAAAAGACCCTCTTCTCCTTTTGGATGCAAAACAAGATACTTTCAAAGTAATAAAATGTTAAGTTATATACTAATCATGGAATGAGAAAAAATTATCTCAATCTACCCCAACTATGAAATATATGTCTTACTATAATTTATGGTGAGATGAGAGAGTGAATAAAGTTTTAAAAACTACAGAAAATATCTCAACTCATCTTTCGCTTTTAAATTATCCATCTTACCATAAGATTAAATGAGGAGTCGTCTCTTGAAAGATGGTCATGTTTAAATAGTAAATTAGAATAAATCAAGATAAATTTTTTGGGTTGTATTATTCGGGTCATAAACTTACAACTGTTGCATGTTGCATAATAAATTTTTAATATTGCAACTAAAACTTTTTACCTTTCTATAATTTCAATTCAACCATGTCTTACCACATGCCAATGGAAAGATGATCCTTCCCAAGACTAGGGGTGATAAATGGGCGCTCAGATCGAATACGGGTCGGATAATATGTGTAGTTAAAAAATATAGGTATGATCCATTTCGACCCATTTTATAATGGGTCAAAACCCGCTCAATCCGTGAGTAAAAAATTGTCCAACTCATGTGTCAAAAATGGGTAAACACGCGGGTTCAACCCACATATGAACCCATATGAGTTTAAATACCAACCTATATGGGTAAAACCCGCGCGTTTCAACTCATATATTGACACATGTGCGTTTATATACCAACTCATATGGGTAAAACCGCGGGTTTCAACCCATATATTAACTCACACGAGTTTATATACAAACTCATAAGAGTAAACCCGCAGATTTCAACACATATGGGTATACTCACAATCAACTTGCAAATCCAACCGCCCGACCCATATTTTTCAAATACACATTTGACTCGTTACCTATTTAACTCATTACTCATTTTATTCATATCCACTCGAATTTAAAATAGATAATGTGTTTGACCCGTGGATTACTGATCTATTTTGCCACCTTTACCCAAGACTTTGACTTAAATGAGACCTTCTCAACCAATTTTTTTAAAATAAAATATAACAGTTGCAATATTATTAATATTCCAGAGGAGTTGTGATACTGTTGGATCATTAAAATAATTTGGCGCCATGATGTTAGCTTGAATCGCATTAGCGATTGTTCCATAATCTAATAAAAAGTCGTGGCCACTTCGCTAAAGCGTAAACCAAGCAAACATGTGTACTTGGGGGCGGTGCGCGGACAGATTGGGGGAAAGGGTTGTTGAACTTCAATGGCACCAAACCAAATCATTAATATGTTAAAGTTATAGAATAACATTTTTTAAGGGGTTTCTCAATACTATATTACTGTTATAACAACGAGAAAATCTCGGGAAAAGTGATTTATCCATAAACTTATTCTTATGCTTCTAACTTTTTACCTTAAAAGTTGTAATTTTTTTAAAAATTAAAATTATATTTTATAAGTTAAAATAAATAATAATGTGTATTTGAATGTGAAAAAATATATAAATAAAATGTAAAAAATAAAATTATTTTTTAAAAATTTAATATGTAATTTAACAAATACAGTATATGAGTGGAAAAATAATAATTGTCTGTTTATAACTTAGGATAAGCCATGCACGAGGCCTCCTCTATAATAATTGAATTGATTTTTTTTATAAAAAAAAAACTCACTATAGTGGGAATACATTTGGCTCCCCAAATCATTTTTTTCAATACAAAATAATCTATCAAATTCAAAATAAATTTCAAACAAAACCTTTGAAGATGAGCTTTTGAACACTACCACAGAAACATCCCTTTAGCACAGGTTTTTGGCACCACTTTTTAAAAATCGGTGTCCAAAATAAATTAGCACCGGTTTTTTTAACATTAGCACCAGTTTTTTTTTTGAAAATTGGTGTAAAAAATTTCCCAAAATTTAGCATAGGCCGGTGCCTATGTAAAAAAAACCGGTGCTAAAATTTAGCACCAATTTTCAAAAAGCGGTGCCTATGTAAAAAAATCGGTGCTAAATTTTAAAAATCAATCATCCCACCAAAAATTTCCCAAATTTTAGCACCTGTTTTAAAAAACTGGAGCTAAAATTTTAAAAATCAATTATCCCAGCAATTTTTTAAAAAAAAATTCCAAAATTTAGCACCGGTTTTCAAAATCGGTGCCCATGTAAAAAAAACCAGTGCTAAAATTTTAAAATTCAATCATCCCGCCAAAAATTTCACCAAAAATTAGGTACAATCCTGAGAAATACTTGGATTGGGAGAGGCAAATCGAGAGCATATTTGATCGTACCAACTACAGTGAGAAAGAGAAGATCAAGGTTGCACAATGTTCTTTCACCTACTATGCTTCAGAATTGTGGGAGGATTTGAAAGAATCACGACGGCTTGCTGGTAAAAGACGTATCTCCACATGGGAGAGATTGAAGAACAAGATTTGATTACATTATGTTCCACCAACAAATTTGCTTCAGCAACATTCGTATCTCAGTAATTTGAAGCAAGGGAATCGCACTGTAGATAAATACTGGCAAGATCTTGAATAAGCTATTAGAAGAGTTGGTATGAGAGAAGATGAAGCATATGTGAATGCAAACAAATAGCTATTAGAACATGTCCAAATAGCTATTAGATGAACATTGAATCCAAAAGGCAAAGATCTCTTGCTGGTAAGGAACAATGCCTCATCACAGTATTTTTCTCCTGCTTAAGAATCTTTTTATCTCCATTCTGATCGATCTTTATCCAAGATCGATGACTAAGGCCTCTTTTCTTAAAGCTCGCATGAACAAAACCATGGAGGAAGTGTTAATTCAATATGAATTGGGACATATTCAGGACCATTCGATGAAAGGCGGAATTCGTGATCCTACCATTTCTTAAAGCTATGTATACTGGTCATCAAAAGAGCCGAATCAGAAATGCTGGCAACTGAAACTTAATGGAAACTAAGTTAAGCACATATGAGAAAAAAAAGACAATAGAGTAAAACATGTTCATTGAAAACATGTTAAAATATAATTAAGCACATTTGATTCAGTGAAAACATGTTAAAAAAACATACAGCAAGATTGCAAAATGGGTTAAAACAAATGTGAGTTAAAAATATGAGTGAGCATCAAAGCATGAACTGGAAGATAAATACCTTGAGTAACTTTCTATGGATATCATGTAATAGCCTCGAGTAACTTTCTAACACCAGTATCAACATCATTAAAGATGCTATGATTGAATCTGTTCATTCCAGAAAAAGCCCTAAAAAGGCAAAGTATTTTCTCAATGAACATGGTCATCAGTTATTTAATCATGACCAATAAGGCTCGACATACCTGACAAGGTGCCCCCCGTTATTAAAATCCACTTGTCCTCGAAGAGACAAACTGTCTAAAACTTTCTCATTTAGTGAAGCAGCTAATGCATTAGCCTCTGAAGTGGATATGCAGTCATCTACATCCCCGCACTTATGCATTATAGCCCTGCACACAAATGGAAGATAAACAACTTGCCATCCGAAAACTGAAACAAATTCAAGTATTCATAAACAACGCAAAGTAACCAAAGAAAAAGACACAACAATCTACTCTCACACTTTCTGAAGAAAACAATCTGGCACAAAACCACCACCAGTTTAGTACATATCACACACAAAAAGAACAGCTCTGAAGAAACACTATACCGGGGAAATCAAGATAATCACTATACTGTTCAAATTTCAAGAAAATCCCAGAATAATGAGAAGCTCCAAATGATCAACACACGGTAAACTTATGTTCAATTAGTAAACCATTCAATCACATGATAAGATAATTCCAGTAAAAAGGTGTCAAACTAAAATAAAATTAACGCCCAGAACAGTAAAATGGCATTCACGCAGTAAACCGGTAGAACCCCAAATAAAAAATAGAGAAAATGAGCAGAGTGTTCACCTTTTCCTTATAGAAAAAGTAGGATCCCTGAACCATATTTGACCCGAAAAAGTAAGTAAAGCAAGAAACTTTTGCAGTGGTTTGCTTCTCGATCAATTGCCTTCTCTGAGGCAATTCGTCAAACACCCTGCCACCAGCAACAAACACACAGACAACATTTGAATAAGAAACAACCTGATATCACATTTTTAGTACCAAAGAAAAACATAAAACAAAACCTAAAAAACCCTTAAAGAGAAAAACTTTGAAAATAGATACAAAAGCTGGATCAAATCTTTAATCTTAGTGTCCATCATATGCTTAAGCCGCATCCTCAAAGCTTCATCTTTCCCCAACTGAACCTCCGGCTGAAAGCTCTGCGTCTTTCTCTCTCAAACGCAGCAAAAAACAAGAGCACATTGAAGCAACACACGCTTATTTGGTAATCAATCTGTTCAATGCATACTAATCAGAACCATTTCTACTGAGTAATCAATCTATAAACCCAACTGGATGATAACAATAAATATTCCAAATACAGCGGTAATTAAATGGCTCGTTCAAAAGAATAATACATAATTGAGCTCTTTCTACTGAATAGATATATAACAATGCAATTTCTTGTTGTTTATAGAACAATACACACATCTAGAGCCAATTCAATCATAATCCACAAACAAACAAGTAACCATTCAAAAATTAACAGATAATCAATTGAGGTTAAACACATTCATAGAAACGAAACAGAAAAAAGAGAAAGAAGGAACAGCTTGAATTCGAAATCAGGTGGGTCACATGGTCACAGAAAAATTTGGTCAATTTTCAGTCCCAGAAACAGGAAATTTTTGGTTATTTTAGAATTAGTTTATCAAATAAGGAAAGCATCAAAATCGTGATAATTAATTTGGTAACTAAAAGCAGCATGTGATTATTAAGGAAAACTATGTGCATCAAATATGGAATGCAGTCTTTATATATGTTTTGGGAGAAAGGTGCAATGCATCTTGTAAATACTTCATAAATACGAGCTGATTGCACATCGCACATCAATTTTCTCCTATGGATTTCTCTGTGTTTCCCTGTCGGCAGGTATTACCAGGTTCATTGTCCTTGATTATATCTCGTGTTTATAATTTTGACATAGTACTCCAGAATTGTGTTCTTATTGTTTGTGTGATTTTGTTTATCAACGGCTAAAAAGAAGCCAGCGCCGCCGCCGCCTCCAGCACCAGCGCCACCAAAAGGACCGAGCTTCCCAGCTTGCATCCCAGAATTCATGCAGCAGTTGCCGCGAGTTCCGGGATCTAGAAACGTGGAGATGCTATTCCGGTGGAATCTCGGCGAAGATATGGATGGCTACTATAGCCAGAACCCCGGCTACGCGAGTCGGGGTATGGCACCGGGACCTTTCGGGTCCATGGCACCGCCATTGCCGCCAAGTCATCGTTACATGGGCCTACCACCGCCACCACCACCACTACCACTACCACTAGGAGGTGGGATGCATGGCCCTGTTCATCCCTTCGCCCAAGGGATGCATGGCCACGGTCCCCCCTTGGGCCATGTGATGCAAGGTCACGGTCACCCCTTCGGCTATGGGATGCAAGAGTATGACTACCCCTTCAGCTATGGTCATGGAGATTATGGCTTTGATCCTTATGGTCCGCCGCCTCCACACCATTATGGATACTATTAGTCGTGCGACGTGAGATTTATGTTCTTGATTGAGCTCATCTCATGACACCTGTGTTATCTTTTTAGCAAATACTCTATATATGCATGTAGATCCAGAATTTCTTGGACTGATTTTGGATCTCTTAGTGTTAGCTAGGTTCACGTGATTGTTCTGCTCAGTTTTTGTTGCAGCATTGCTGTTGTCTTCTTTACACTGCCCCGTTCTTATTAACTGTTTTATTACTCCCCGTAACAATTCTGCTATAAGACTAGTTTCTGTGCATTAGGAGAAAGTGATTTTGCTTTTTGACTGAATGTTTTGATTTTTAATCTGAGGTTAAAGAAAGAAGAAAAGATTAAGTGGAGTTATTAGAAGGAGAAAGTGATTCTGCTATATCAACTACGTATTTTTGTACAATTCTTTGGCGAGTTGCGAATTCTTATACTGTTTTGCTGATCTCTCAGCAGAAAAATAATCTACCAAACAAATTTGTTTTAACTACTTGCGACATAGTATTACACAAAGTTTTAGGAAGGTCTCATTGTTCAACCGAAACATTGAAATATATATTGAACTGAATGAAGATTGAAAAATATAAATCACCAAAATGTACAATCAGAATGTTCATCTGAGCTTCTAGTTCTAAATGGTGATGCCTTTGTATGGAGTTTAGCAAAACCTTCTATTCTTTCCTTTCAACATCAACCAAACTATTTTGAGGCATTCAATAGTCCATTGTTTGAATGATTGTACCTCCATTTACCAAACCAAAGATTCAATAAAGCTGAATACATTTGCATGATATGCAGAATTCAAACTTCGTACACAAAGAATTCGAACAGAAACTTGAAACCCGTAGATTTGGCACAGGAGCATAAAACTTCAGTTTCAGGGGGCACAAATTCTCAAAGGCAGTTTTCTTACTGATTGACAATGATAACAACACGTTTGCTTCCAACTCGAATCAACCATACCACCCAATTCCAGGACAGTGCAATCAGAATTGCAAACCAATCAATTTGCACCAAAACTATCAACTTGTGGTGTAAACATTCAACCTCGAATTATAAAGAAAATGGCCCATCCAAACGCCACCCCAAAAAAAAAATAGCTTGCCCTTAAAAGACCCTAAAACAGAAAAGAGTCATATGCTTTACAAGCTCCAACTAAAAAGTAAAAACCTTGAAAAACAAACACAAGAAAACTGAACTGCACATCAAGACAATAGCCATCTTTATTCGCTTCTAGTTCTCACAACAAAATTACATAATTGTCGGTCAATGTTTCTTCCATCGCTATCTCCCACCATTCATCCACCAAATATAATCTTTCTCCAGTAATGAAACCCAAAGCGCTGAAACCATCCATTCACAATTTCTGTCCTAGTTACCACCATATTACGTGACATCGTCATGGTTTTTCTTTTTTTCCATCCCAAGGTCTTACCCAAATTAGACATGTCATCATCTTTCCCATCATCACCCACACAAACCACCATACAAATTGTTGCATCAGTGAAAAATTCTTTGAATTACAGCCTCCACATATTGGCCAGTTGATGCTGAACACCTTAGTATAATCAGTACTAGCCGGCAAAAGAGAGGGTGAAACTAGAAATTCAGCTGCAAAAGCACTGATTTCACTGGCACTACATGCTTAATGAAGTTTCTCATCGCCAGGAGATCTAGAAATTCATTTGAGGTCCGGGTTGGGGACAGGGAAGTTACCGTGGTGAAAGGGTGTCTTCTTCGTTCAGCCGTGGTTGAAAATGGTGGGAGATGGAAGTAGTGGAGGAGAAATTGACTGAAAATTCGTAAATTAATGTCCAAAACTAACAGAATTGCTTAGAATGCCTGTTTAAAGAGTTCGGAGGCTAATGTAGTACAAAAATAAAAGAATGGTCGAAAGCAAATGGCTCGAACAATTTAGTAGCCTTCAAAATTATTTTCCCTAAGAACAATAATAAATTATGGTAAGATATATGTCCAATCCACGCATCCAATGCAAAACTAGTCAGCAATGCACTATCTAAGCCCTTGTATCTTTTATCTAACCAGATTAAAATGAAACTCAGCAATGCACATCCGAAATTATAGTAAAGTAACCATCAAAAGCTTTATTGACAACAACAATAGCACAGGATTACAAAGATTTTGTGGTTCTATTGGTTCATAAGCAATACAAAGTTGTGAAGAACCAGATATCAATCAAGCCAAAGAGGTTAAACAGTGCTTGTTATGGCACTACTTGACAGCAAAATATGTGCTTGTACATATGAAAATACCCTAGGCACACACAAACAAACACAATACCTAAAAAGGGAAGAAAAAAAGTAGCATAGTAACTTACAATTTTCATGAATGTCCTTCACAACCTCCAGTGTTGACTCAGTGTCTTTGAAAACCTGCGTAATCCTTTCATGCTCTTTCACTGCTTCAGCAGCAACAGACTCCTTGTTCTCTGCCTCGGTAGTGCAGCAACTTGCAGTGAAAGCACGAGCAGAAGCAACTGAACCAGAAGCCCGAGTTGGTCCTTCCTCGTCATCTTTTCCTCTAGTAGTTGAGGAGGGCTTGTTTCCGCAGATTCATCCCTTATCTTGGATCCGGGCAGGTACCGATTATCACACAGTGACGTCACACACATCGAAGGGAAATGGGGAAATTGAGTAGCTGGGGAAACAATACCTTGGAGCAGTTGGACAAAACAAGGCGCCGAATCAGGGTGGACCCGGGCGTTCCTCCCTTTTCCGGCGACGGCGCGTGGACCTACCCCTTCCGGCGGCGTTTTCTTCCTCTGTATCAACAAAGATGATTGGATTTAGTTAATTTAGAACATATTTTTGATGAAAATGAAAGGACAATCTTACACAGTGTATGTTCATCCTCGTTCCGTTATGCGTACGTGAAGGCGAATGCGTACGAAATGGGGAGGATTTTGAATGTCATTTTATATAGTGCGAGTAATCGGTACTCGCCCGGATCCGATTTGTGTCTGATTGGGGTTGGACACTTTCCGGACCTTTTCTTGTGCTAGGCCTTTTTCTTGTGTTAGGCCTTCTCTGAATATAAAATTTGAAGTTTAAATGCATGCACCCGTTAGAATATGGCTTGAATCTAAATCTTTTTCTATTTTGAATTTGTTATTGGGTAATTTCAATTCTGATTAAGAATAGGATTAGCCTAGTCATATTCCATTTTGGTTTAGGATTCTGTAGTTTGGGAGATCTATATAAACTCTCATCTGGGTCTGATTGTAATGTGTGTGAGATTGAAAACATGTGTTCTGGTCTTAGAAATCTCTCTTCTGGATTTGTTAATAAAATTTATTTCTATTTTGTGGATATAGCTAATACATTGTTAGTGAACCAAGTAAAATTCTCTATCTTCTTTAATTCTTTGTTTGTTAGCTACACCTGTCATAACAAACTGGTATCAGAGCTGTAGGTTGATCAGATACTTCCGTTGCAAAATGACGATGAAGAAAAAGAAGAAGAAGAAGAAGAAGAAACATTTGAGCTTGGGTGATCCGTTGGCAATCTGGAGAAGTAGTTTGTTTTGTCGGCTCTGTGGGAATCACGAGTTGTTGTGTTTGACAAGTTCTTATTGGGTTGAAATTGTTAAAAATCTGGTTGTCCATTCAATCACTTGTTTCATAAGGTTTTCCGAGTTAGATTTATGGAAATTTTCCCGTTCTGCTACCAAATCCTTTCCTGGTTGGATTTGCTTAAATTTATCTATTTTATCACAAGCACTTTTCCTTTTAGACTTGGTGAAATTTGTTTTGTTTGATAAATCTTTTTTAGTTTGGATTTATTCTGATTGGTGGCATTTGGGTAACTTTGGTACGTCTGTCTAGCACGACCACTGTGTGTCTGGTACATCTGGCACAATCATGGTGCATTTGTTACACCGGGCACCGTCACCGTGCATCCGGTACATCTGGCACAATCAACATGCATTTGGTACATCTGATATATCTGTCTATCTGCATCTTATTTCTTGGAGATTCAATTCAAGTGTGGAGTTGTTAGAATTGTATTGAATCTTATTTTGTTTATGTTCTATTTTTGGCCTTTTTGAGTCGAGGGAGGAACTATTGGGATTTCTTCTCAAAACATCTTGAATGAAGTTAGGCACGTTCCACGAACGTCAGATAGTCTACATCTGAGTTTTCTCGATCGTAAGTGTTTCAGTTTCCAAGGTGAATGAGGAGTTGTGAATGTCTACAAGGGTTCAAAGGTGGCTCTGAGTTTAAAACATGGTACCTTTTATGTTCTACAAGATTCTACCCCGCTAATTTTCGATGTGGTTGCACCATCTGAAGATCAGAAGAAGATTAAGGTGATGAAAGTCAGTAATGCTGATAATCTTCTTGATTTTCTAGGCTTAGTAAATGTTCTAAGCTGTTAATATGGCCCCTAAGGGGAATTCAGGGCCAGAGAGAGTCAGGATACATCTGGCAAGTGTTGTTGCATCTGGTATCATCTGTTATCTGCCATTGGTTATCTTTTTTGTGGGAGAGGATTCAAGTCAATGTGGAGATTGTTAGACTATGACTTGAATCTGAATCCTTTTCTGTTTTGGATTTGTTATTGGGTAATTCCAATTCTGTTTAGGAATAGGATTACGCTAGTCTTATTCCATTTTGGTTTAGGGTTCTGTAGTTTGGGAGATCTATATAAAATCTCATTTGGGTTTGTTTGTAATGTGTGTGAGATTGAAGACATCTGTTCTGGTCTGAGAAATATCTTTGTTGGGTCTGTTAATAAAATATGTTTCTGTTTTGTAACGTAGCTAACACATTGTTAGTGAACCACGTAAAATTCCGTGTTCTTCTTTAATTCTTTGTTCGTTAGCTGCACCTGTCATAAAATTTTATTTGGTGTGACAATTCAGTTTAGAAATGTGTTACAATCGTAGTTTCCAAGCAAAAATACAAAGAAAATTAGAGTTTTAGGAGAGAAAAGAATGATGTAAAACCAGTTCAAACCATCATAATTTGGATTAGAATTCTAACCGATAGCTAACAAAAATTATTCCCGTTATTATCATTGTTTTTTATTCTTACTAGAGCTCAAATTAACGTGTTTTTTTTGTTCAGTATTTTGTGTCAAATACAATGAGATTTCCAAAGAATGAAGAGCAAAAGACTTCGATGGCCCCTGAACTATCACCATTGTCCACCTTTAGCCCTCCAATATTTTTCAACACTTTTGACCCCTGAACTAACCAAACCGTAAACTTATGAAACTTCCATCGCTTCCACCCATTAAATACAACAATTTTAGTACACGTGCCATCCTCATGATTTTTTTGAGGGGAAAATGTCTTTTTTACTCAGAATTTCACCTGGGCTCACGATAGTACTACTGTCATAGTTGCTAACTCATCATCTGCCTCTCCATATTTCCGTCTTCCTCTGCCGCCCAGCCATTGCTTCTTTGTCGTCCTCCACTGCCCATCCATCACCTCATATGTTGGACGCCTCCCTTGCTATAACTACGAGATCATAAGGCCTAACTGACCCTTCGAAGAAAGCCCAGCCCAGCCGGTAGGGTTTTCAAGTTGACTAAAGAGCTAGGCCACAAGTTCGACGGTGAAACAATTGAGTGGATCCCATTGAACATGTACATTCTGGGAAATTACTCCTCCTTGAACATCTCCATCCATAGCAGTGACTCCTATTTCCCTGGTGCCACCGTAAAAATTGGCTCCTCATTCATTTCACAGCGCACTGGCGCTAGCGCGTCACCCATACGAGGAAGATACTCCCACACACTAGGGTTTCACCCTTCCATCATTGTCTCCCCCAACGTTGACAATCATTGTTGCTAAGGAAAATATCTTCAATTAAGTACTAAAAATCCTACTCGTCGGCGGCGCATTCGATGAATCTTAGCTTAAGAAGGAGTAGCGGGTCCCACAATTCAACACCTACAAATCAACGTAGAAGATCAACATATGAGAATATCACCACCGCCACTGAAGACAAATCATAATCCATTTCTGGCAGTACAACTGGAACTTTTTTCTCAAACAGACACCGAGGTACAATATAAGTCTCTCGTTTCTTCTGTTTCTGATTTGACAATGCGTCAGGGAAGGGGAACCGGGTTGGCATTGGGGAAGATGAACAATTGAGGGGCAGGATGCGGTATCAGGTGGAGAGCGGCGGAATTTGGGGGGAAAAGGGAAAGGAAAATGTAAATGAAAAGAATAATGAAAATAGATAAAATGTTATTTGAAAAAGAAAGAAAATGGCAATTTTACCCTTAAAATTAACGCCGAAAACCTACCTTAATGGTTTAACCTGACGGAAGGGCCACGATTAAGCTATTTTGTAAGTTGGGGGACAAAAAATGTTCAAATTAAAATTAAGGGACAAAGGTTTACGATGGTGATAGTTCAGGGGGCCACCGAAGTCATTTTCTCTAGAATGAATAGTGCTTATTCATCATTGAGTCTAACCAACACAATATGGTTAGTATACAATTATCATCAACCTTCACCCTAAAGAATAAATTTTCCTCTTTTGTATTTTTTTTGTGACAGCCTCTCAATAACTTGTTAAGTATCACCTCCTTAAATTTCATTCATACGCAATATGTTGACGTAGTTCAATTGTTCTTTAATAGTATGGCCTAAACTCTTAATACCAAAAGCCTCAAAAGTCAGATATTTGAATCCATGACTAGATTTCACACCCGCTTTTTTCATTCCTTCTATAGTCCTTCCTTTCTCCTCCGTAATTTTCCTTTCACTCCTTCATAAATACAGGCATTCAATTCTTGTGAATTTATGATTGTGACAAGTCACATGACGCTGCACTTCATAGGTACCTTTGATGATTTTTATCCAAAAATAAATTTGCATCATGTTCTCGTGACAAGATTTTTCATTTCTTTTCTCTTTATCCTTTTAATAGGCTCTTCATAAAAAATGTCTATGGAGGGTGTTTCTAGTGTTTCACTCTTTACTTTTGTGGTTCCTTGATATAAGCATGCAAAATATTTTTCAGTGACTGTTCCGTCTTTTGTACCACGTTATGTTGATGACGTACACCAAACTCAAACGTATGTGACTGTTTTCAGTACAATCGTGAAATTCCAGTAACATTTATGCCCTCAAACCTGTGAACCAATCTATGACATCTATTTGAGACAAATTTCTCAAATTGTTGTCATTATCACTTTCTGCAAATATATAATGATAACAATGATAAAACTACGTTCAACTAAGGAAATTTTTATAACAACAAAAAAGTGAGGAAAAAAGAGATCTTGATGAATGTTTGTTGAATTTTCACAGTTTCAACATCTTCACTGCTTTCTCCTCTATATACAACGATTTTGTTTCCCTGAGTTTCTTTGTTTTCCATGATTCATAACAACAAAACCTTCCAACAAATCCAATTATTATCTTTTGCAATATTAAAATTAGAGTTAATGAAAATTGAGATATGAAACCATAAACTAGATGTTACCTCGATTGATTTTACCATTAGAGAACATAAAAATTACGCAGTTGAACTACGATATTACTAAAGGTCGAAAAATCATGAGCTCTGGTCGGCGTTGCTCTGATCAAAGGTTGCAAGGTTTTGGGATTTCGTTCGATTGCGAGTTTCAATTTCATTTTTCTGAAGTATTCAATCGCGTGATTTGAGGATTTGGGGATTTCAATTAGAAGTTGAGTTTGAGGATTTCGATCGGAGGTTAAGTTTGGAAGGATTCAATAGTGTGAGCTTGGGGATTTCCTTTCAAAATTACAAGATCCGATTGGCGTTTGCTTCTGGATATTATGACCCGGTTTCTTTGACCCGCGTTGTCCCCTCAATTGATTAGGAATTGCATCTTGGTACTTAATCTCGCCATAACCTATGGCGAGACAGACGTATAATCCCTAATTCCTAGTAAAAATGGCACAATTTCCTTTATTGTTCATCCCAATAAAAATAATATGATTTGAAAATGAGTGCTAAATGACCCTATCTTTAGGCCGAAAATGCCCATATAATCCTGCAAAATGAGAAAATATCAAAAAACCCTAACTTATTGGTGATATATGTTCCAATCTAACCCTAGGCGCTGTTGACTTCAATTTTCAACAGGAAGTTTGGCCATAATGTAATGAAATGACCATTTTGCTCCCGATTTAAAAAAAATGTAAAGGTGAAAATACCCTCTATTTCTTCTTCTTCTCTCTTCCTCGTTGGCGAAACCTTTATTTCTTCTCCATCACCTTCCTCCGCCTCCACCACTAGGGATAACAATGGGCCGGGTCCAGTAAGACCCACACCCGACCCTAAATTTTTTTAGTTAGACCCAAACCCGACCCGAACTCATAGGGTCTGAAAATCTTATACCCATACTCAAGCTCAATGGGTCCAAAATAGGTCCAAAATGGGTCTAATTTTTTTTTCTTCACTAAATAAAATATGTGTTATCTTAAATATAAATAATTTAAGTTCAACATGAACATGAATTAATTCTTCAACGAAACAATATGCAGTACACATTATTTGACTAGTTAAAAATAAAAATACAAAGAAAATATGAAAGTAATTTAGAAATTAAGATAAATAATATTTATATTTAGGGTAATATGGTTCTACGGGTAGGGTATGGGTCAGGTCTGGGTCTAAATAATTTAGACCCGGACCCATTTTCTAAAATCTAAACCCAATACCCGGACCTGGACCCACGGGTCTAAATTTTTTTGACTCATACCCGACCCTATGGGTCTGGTCGGGTCCTAGACCCATGATCATCCTTATCCACCACCGCACCCAAGACTCCCTACTCATCCTCTTCGCCACGCTTCTTTCTTCTTTCTCCACCTCCACCCTCGTCAGCTTCCACCACCCCAAGGCTTCCTCCTCATCCTCTTCGCCACACTTCCTTTTTCTTTCTTCGCTGCCACCTTTCTCCGCCTCCACCTCCTCTCCCAGGGCTCCTCTCTCATTCTCTTCGCCATGCACTCCCTCATCATCCTACTCCACCACTCTGTCCTCCTCCACCACCAGAAGAACAACAACACCACCGCAGCACCAACAACGGCAGTGAACGCCAGTTTCTTTAACGGATCTTTGAAGTTTTGGTTTTTGGATGGAACTTTGGATTTTATTAATGAATTGTGGATTTAGATATTCATGCTCTTGAATTATGGATCTGAATTCATGATTGTTTTGGGTATGGATGATTAGTTCTTGAATTTGTTACATGTTGTGGGTTGGTTTTTTTGGATTAAATTTTATGGTGACGTTCGTTGGCACCAGGAATGGAAATCGGAGCATGTGAATATGATGTTTCAGGTGAGTTCTGTTGTGTCGTTAGTCTCGGCCCTGATCTAGTTTCTGGGAGGGTATCCATTGCAGCCGGGAGAGGTGGGCTGTGGTGGGGGGTGGCGTGGATGTACGAGGTGACTGTGTGGGAGAGAAGGAAGGGAAGAGAGGTGGTAATGAAGGGGTGGCGGGGGAAGGAGGGGTGTTTTGGTGATGGCTATACTTGAGGGTTTAGGGCGGTGGTTTACATGACAAAAAAGGGTAAAATGGGGGAAAATTCAACTTAATGGGTGGAGATATTTTTAACCTTTCAAATTCAATCAACGCCATAACAAGCACAAAAGGTTATAACTGCACAATTTGTCATAAAGTTATGGTTAGTTTGATACTTTCTCATTTTTAGGGATGATCATGGATCTAGGACTCGACCCAGACCCATTGGGCTGGGTATGGGTCCAAAAAATTTAGACCCATCGGGTCCTGGTATGAGTCTAAATTTTTAAATATGGGTCCAAGTCTAAAATACTAAGATCCAGACCCGACCCGTAGGACCATATAACCCTAACTATATATATATATATATAATTTTACCATAATTTCTAAATTACTTTCATATTCTCTTTGTATTTTTATTTCAAATTCAACAAATAATATATATTGTATATTTTGTT
>JAULKK010180731.1:0-16197 GCA_032355705.1 Rubia peregrina | reverse complement strand
GTTAAAGAAGCAGCTGCGGCTACCGTTCGTTGCAAAATGGGTAACTCAGGTAGGTAGAGGTACAGTGGCACGTAAAGTCGAGCGGTGGCGCATGAATGTCACTTGCCGGCAAATCACAGTAGTACGGATTGCAGCAATCATTGAGGTGGTAACAGCGATCGAAAAATAGCAACCGGCTGGACAGTCGACGACGGTGGCGGCGTGTGTATTTTAACGCACGGCTTGACGGCGGCGGCTCTGGTGGAAGACGACAACAAATTTATTTAGGGTTTAGGTCTTAGAATTTTTTAGGCTCAGATACCATGATAAAATATAAATGACTTTATTAATGGTTGCATTGATATCACATCAATGACACACCTCATCAATGATGAGGGTTACAATATATAGAGCTACAACAAACTAAAGTCCAAAGGAATAGGATTCTAAGTCCATAAGGAAATTACCATTTATAACTAATTATAAAAGATAACCACCATCTATAACTTTTCTCTAGAAGGGAAAGGATTTCCTATTTCCTTATCAGAGCCAACTATTTAAGACCTGGGCTCGAGTGGGTTTATTGGGCCGATGTGTGGATTCCCTTTAATTTGGCCAGATATGGGTCGTGGAGTGTTTCTACGTTGGCACGTGAGGGGCGTGTTGAAATATGTATCCCATGTCGATTTCTTACAAGATAATGACTTGCATATAAGGTTTTGGGTCACCTCCACTTAGTACCAATTGGTTTTAAAATGGAAACTCAAGATACCTTGAAATTTAACAGAATATGCTCTTAGTTTCTTTTAAAGGAATATGCAAATATTTTCTAGACAGTTAATTACATATTTATCATAATTTATGAGTTAAAACATTTTAATAATAAGCCTTCAAAGATTATTTAAAATGAATGAACTAAACTAAACTAAATTCAATTTAAATTTGTGTACTGAACAATAATAATAATAGAATTAAATTAAGCAAATTAAATTAAATTAAATTTTTGTTGAACAAAACTAAATTAAATTAAATTGAACTGAACTTAATTGAAATGAAATAAGTGCAGATAAGCTTTGGAGTACAGAGTAAGCCTGCAAAAACCCAATTTGAAAGCAGTAGCTGCGGAACTTTACTTCCTATTCTAAATTCCAAAAGACTCAAAGAATATATTTAATTACAATTAATCAGAAAATCCAATTATTGATATTTTAGAGTAAAATGCTTAGATGACCCCCAGTTCTTTGGAAAGTGCAAATATAACCCTCAGTTTTTCAAAAGAGTTAATATACCCATGGTTAGTTTTCAAAAGTGCATATATACCCATGGCCAACCAAAATATGTAAATTTATACCCGAATACCCACTTTTTCCTCCTAATTTTTGGGTATAACCGCGCACTTCAGTGACTTTGGGTACAACTGCACTTTCAAAAAACTCAGGGTTATTTTTGCACATAACAAAGAACTGAAGGTTATATAAGCACTTCATTCTATATTTTTTTACCACAAGTTGGGCTCAACCCTTAATTCAGATATTTTTTGCCCAAAAACAAACGGAAATAAAGCTTAGTAGGAAACGGGGGCGGGAGTAAGCAGTTTCATTTGAATGTTCCCTAACAGTTATGCCATTTCATCTTTGCCATCAAATTAATTAAAGAAGAATAGTGCATAATTAATGAAATATGAACATATATACTACAATCATCTCAAAGTGGATAATTCAGAAAGTAATCGTGTCATTGTGCAGGAGGATTTACTTTTCCTAAGGATGTAGTTTACTCATCCTCAATTTGGATCTCCAGAATTTTTAAAATTAAAACTAAATTATAATTTTATTTTCAATTCCATAGCAAATGCTGGATTAAGTAGACAAGGTGACTGCCAGTTTCTCGTGAATCTGAATTCAAGAAGAACTCTATTCTTCATTTATAGATAGAAAATACACAGATCGGGTAAACATAATCTATTTCATAGATGATCTTCATATGAATAAAATCAAAGGGGAAAATAAAACTTTTCATGTCATTTCCTTATCATATAACCACCATTTGAGAACTTTAAGTAGTGTTACACATGGTACTAATTAAAAAATAAAATCTTTAAACTATCCACACAACCCTACTTGTATTGGCCACATAACAAAATAGATGAAAACCAAATAAACCCTCATTCAAAAATCATTCCCAAATAATGTAAAAATTTCAATATGATCATGTTTGTGTTATTTGGAAGATGAAACCTTACCACAATTATGTTTCATGGAAGTCCCCTCTGTGGTGACATCCTTTTTCCTTTGCTTCTCCATTAAGCCTCGATGGGGGAGATGGAGTTCAAGGGTTTTGGTGCTTGGAAGATTGGAGGAGCAAAGGAAATGGAGATGAAGAAATTTTGGTCTTAGAAGATGGAGAGCTCCAATTTGGCAATGAATGCTTTTTCAATGTTTTTGGGGCATTTTTTCCTTAGTGTGGCACATAAATGTATTCTCCCGCCAGGCTTGCGTTGTCGCAAGGGTCGCATAATGGTTGGTCAAATATCAGTGTTCACATATTGTGAGCCGGCGTTGCAATCTTAATCGGATGGGCATTCTTGTAATGGGCCCGTGAGTGGACCAAATGGCCCATTTCACTATCTTGAACAAATTCTCCATCCATTTGATACCTGATCGGTACAAGCGATGTTATGTGCAACATCGCAAAGTAGGGTTTCCGTAGGGTTTCCATTAACAGTTCTAGGTCGTCGATCGATACTCACGCATTGTTGTCAACCCATTTGCATTTGAAAATAGGGACCCTAAAAATTATGTTGACGTGTTCTCAAATTTCCTCAATCACCTCATAGTAAGACATGTTCCTGTACACTGGATTTCAATCTTTTGCGCCGCTGACATGTAACACTTCCGATACTATGCTAAAGCCACTACTAATCCCGTCTCCACCACCCTCTCCACCACTGAGCTTGCCTCCACCACCATCTACCACCCTTCACCACCATCTGCCGCTAAGCCCCCTTGAGACGCTGCTAAGCCCACTGTTGAGATGACAGCGACACGCCTGGCTGCCGCCACGGATCCCTCCACCTCTGGACTGCTCCTCCGCCCTCTGCTCCACCCCACCCCGCCGGTAAGGTTTCCAAATCTTTAATAGTTTTGAGTTCGTCACTTTTTTTATTTCTTGTTTCTTGATTTTTGTTATTCCTTGTTTTCTGATTAAAGTGGTTACAAATTTCTATTCATTTCTTATTTTTGGTTACAGTGGTTACCGATCTGTCTTGCTTGCTGCCTGAAACCACAGGTTTTCGGCAACCTGAGTGTATTTTCTTATAGCCTTTGATCGAATCGATCAAATTTAGGACCAAAAAGGCACTTAAAAGGGTCTTCTTTTGTCCAATATAAACGTCTTTAATCAAGGCTTCTCCACTAGTGACCATTACATTCTATTAGCACCTTTTCTAAATTACATACATAAGGAGCTGTAGCTTCACCTTCCTCCCCCAAATCAAGAATTCGTTTGGTGGTCTCCTTCTTCCTCTTTACATAATAGAGTCATAAAAAAACAACAATAAGAACCCATCTATAAAAAACAATATCTTACATGCACAGAAAGGAATAGAAGGAAATAAAACCAGATATCAAATCAGGCTTTGCTTTGGATCTTATTTCCTACGTTGTGACTTTCTCACAGCATTGCCACCAGCAATATGTGTATCTGAAACATCAAATATTTCTATTAAAGCTTTAAAAAATATATATATATATATATATAATGCAACATCAATTACTTTGGAAAAGGGAAAACAAGATAACATGAAACAACTAGATATCAACAAACACACGACGACATCAATCTCAAATAAAACCACCTCGATTGAAAATACTAATACATCAATAAAGGAAAAAAACCTGCAAAAATTACATGCTTCTGAAAACTTAAACTGTAAAATATTAATAGCATCGCACAAATTAAAAGTCAAACTAAAGCAGTAAAAAATCAGTAACTACAAAGTAATCTTAAAAAACTACATGAACAAAAAATCTAAATTATCATTAAAAAATTCAGCCCAATCACAAACAACATTACACTATGAATTTGAGATACGAACCAACCAAACACACCATACACAAATCCATGAAATACGCCTGTACAAAATAAGATTAGGACCCAATAGTAATCATATCAAACTAAAAATCAGACATCATAACCATAGCTTAAAACATCATGTAGAAAACTGAAAACATCAATATATCTTCTCATACAGAAAATTCAATTCAAACAAATTTAAAGATAGAAGAAGAAATGTAGATCTTAACACCACTATAAAATCAAAGAACATGACACTTGCAAGACACGATAGTTAACTGATCAACATGAACATAATATAAGTGAAACATTAGCATAATCCTATAAAACAGCATGCAAAAAAATTACAACATCAATAAGAGATTGAATAGCCATAAAATATTGTTAAATATAAAAATAAAATCAAACAATCCCGCTAGAAATAGAGCACAAAATGAAATACCTTGAGAATATATTTTTCTCCACAATGCAATGACTGCCTTTAGCCGTCTCTACACAGAGATTCAGTGGAACGACATCATTAAGAGATTCAGTAGCACCAGTCTTCTTAGACATCTATAAAGCAACAATGAGAACACAAAAATTAACATAAAACCTAACAAAATGCTAAGATATCACACACATTCAAAACATAAATGAAATCAATGCAAAACAAAAAAAAATACACTCAAATAACATTATACAAAACAAGTAAAAGATCAAATACCAATGAACTACTCACCGAATATTAAAAAAAATAGAGCAATCCCCAACTATTAGCATAGTGGATAACATAAAACCTAGAAACATCAAATCAAACACTCAATGAAGGAATATTCAACTACATAATCAACGAAAACCATAAAATAAGCACAATAAACACTCAGGAAACATTCAGGAAGCATAGAACATGACATGCAACAAATAAATGAAACATATTGAAGAAAACACCAAAATAAGGATGAAAAAGAAAAGCAAATACTCCCTCCGTTCCACTTTTGGTAAAATTCCTTCAATTTCATCCATTCATTATACTTTTTACATTCTACATTCAGTTTTATCCACTTATTTTCTTCTCCTAAATCCAAACACCTACCCCTAGTGTGTCATTGTTAATGAAACAGGGGGAGTACATTACTTTTGAAGCTAAACACACAAAAAATTGTCTGGTCGTTCATCGTATATCATTGGAAACCAAAAATGAACACGAAACTTTTTCAAAAAAATAAAGTGCAACCTTCCCCGCTTTCACTGCGCGCAAGAAATGATGAAGTAAAGCAAAAATAATCTGCGGTTAAATTGAATAAATCAAACGGTTGTGTGCAGTTCAGATTGGAGAGTTCAAAAAATATGAGAGAGCAAAGGAAAAGAATTTCGGAAAACATGCTTAAATTTTTAATGTTTAGGGTAAATTATCACAATTACACACCCAGTTCCCAAACTTTTAAAGCTTCAATATGAAACCCCATGCTGAATTCTTTGCAATTTAATCCCTGGTCTCACTTTGAGATGGTCTTATACATGAGTTTGTTTTAATTATTAGCCATACATTTGTAATTTATCTAATATATTTATTTCATATATAATTCATTTTTAATAAAATTATTTTATTTCTTCTAAATTGAATTTTGAACATAAAAATGAATAGAACAACAAATTTTATTCATTTTTATGGTCGAATTCAATTTAGAAGAAATATAATTTTATTTTCAGTGGTATTGGTCTAATTGCTAGAAACAGAGAGGGAATTGTTATTATCTTAGCACAAACAATGTATGCACGATTGTCGCTATTTAATGAAGATCATTCTCCTTCACTTAACCAAACTCCCTAGGAATTCACAACAGCATCCCATTTTCAGTAACCAAAATTGTCTCTTAAAAGAGGAGTAGAGGCTCATTAAAGAAGGCGAAGATGCCTATAATGTTCCCATTGCAGACTCTTTGTGGGAACACCGTCCTCGGAGGACTAATGGACAAATAATTGAGGTACCACAACTAAGGAATGAGTATGTATGTTGTCTATTTATATATTTCTACAAGGAGATTTTCGCTATGGATATTCCAGGTAGGCTGAAAGAATATGATGTGAAAAAGTTTGGGAAACACTTGTTCAACCCTAAAGAGGCCTCGAATTTGAAAAAGCTGATTCGCACACTGCCGGATGAAAAATTCAAGGAAGCAAACTTTGGAGGAGCAAGATTCAGTGGCTCCCCCTAAACCAAAACATGAACATCATAATAAAGTAGGTAGTTGTGCAAATACACACAAATAATGTGGGTTAAAACAAACAATTCTCGCATGAGTATCCCTCTTTAAATTTTGTGGATGGAGATTGTTCAAAGGACCAAAAACTGTAATGTATTTCTTTACAATTAAATTTAAGGATCAATAAAGAAATGTTTACTTTAATTGGATGAAATAGTAATCAACTAGATATTATATATTGATCTCAAACTATCAAGATAATGTATTTTAATTGTATGGAAATATTTAATTTATAATTTATAATTAATTTTAATTAGAATGGCAAAACATGCTCAAATGACATGTTTTGTAAATCCACCAGTCAGCTTACATATAAAAATTAAAGAAACTTTTTTGTTAAATTATGGTGTACTAATTCTTGAAATTTTTTCCTTTACTTATATTACTATTTCGTTATATTTATTGGACACTTAGTATGAGAAGGTTGAATTATGAATCTTATCAACTAAAATGGTAGATAGTTTTTCAAATGCACAAGTAAGTGGGTTCGCACAAACAATTTATGCACGAGTATCGATCTTTAAAGAAGATCATACTCATTAACTTAGCTAAACTCCCTACGAATGCACAAGAGCAGCCCTATTTTTCAGTAACCTTAATATTCTGTTAAAAGAGGAGTGGAGTCTCATTAAAGAAGTCAAGGGCGCCTCTAATATTCCCATTGCAAACTCTATAGGGGGACACCTTCCTCGGAGGAATGATGAACAAAAATTTGAGGTACCACAACAAAGGAATGGCTATGATTGTTCTCTATTTATGCATTTTTCCATGGAGCGATTCATTATACTTGCTCCGGAGAGGCTGAAAAAATAGGAATTGAAAAAAGTTTGGAAAACACTGGTTTTACCCTAAAGAGAGCTCGAGTTTGAGGAAACTGATTTGCAAACTATTGGATTAAAATTTCAAGGAAGCAAGCTTTGGAGGAGCAAGGTTTAGAGGCTCTCCCTAAACCAAACATGAACATTATAATAGAGTAGGTAGTTGTCAAAATACACACGAATAATGTGGATTCGTAAACATAATGCCCGTACGAGTATTCCTCTTTAATTATTTTGGACGGAGATTGCTTAAAGCAACAAAACAACTATAATGTATTTATTTACTGGTATAAAATTTTAAGATAAATGAAGAAATGTTTAATTGAATTGAATGAAATAGTAATTAACTAGATATTATGTATTGATTTCAAATTACCAAGATAACGTATTTTAATTGTGATGAAATATTTAATTTTTAATTTTTAATAATTTCAAGTAGAAGTGAAATAAAATACTCAAATGACATGGTTTGTGAAACTAAAGTCAGCTTAGATATAAATTGTAATGATACTTTTTTGTTAAATTATTGTGTACTAATTCTTGAAATTTTTACCTTTTCTTATATTACTATTTCGTTATATTTATTGGACACTTAGTATGGGAATAATAAATTATGAATCTTATAAATTAAAATGGTCGATAGTTGTGGAAATGCACAAGTATGTGGGTTTGAACAAACAATGTCCGCATGAGTATTGATCCTTAATGAAGATCATACTCCTTCACTTAGCTAAACTCCCTAGAAATTCACAACAACAGCCCTATTTTAAGTAACCAAAATAATATCTTAAAAGAGTAGTGCGATCATTAAAGGAGGCGGAGACGCCTACAATATTCCCAAGGCAGACTCTGTGTGGGAACACCTTCGTCGGATGACTAATGAACAAACAATTAGGTACCACAACAAAGGAATGTGTATGACTGCTATCTATTTACGCATTCTTCATGGAGCAGTTCATTATAGATGCTCAAGAGGATGAAAAAATAGGATGTGAAAATGTTTTGGAAACACTAGATCGATCCTAAATAGGCCTCGAGTTTTTGGATGTTGATTCGCACATTGCCGGATTTAATATTCAAGGGAGCAATATTTGTAGGAGCAAGATTTTGTGGCTCTCTCTAAACCAAACATGAACATTATAATAGTGTAGGTAGTTGTGCAAGTGCACACGAATAATGTGGGTTCGCACAAACAATGTCCGCACGAGTAACCCTCTTCAAATTTTTGGGATGGAGATTGTTGAAAGCAACAAAACAACTATAGTGTATTTCTTTACTATAAAATTTAAAGATGAATAAATGAATGCATACTTGAATTGAATGAAATAGTAATCAACTAGATATTATTTATTGATCTCAAACTATCAAGACAATGTATTTTAATTGTAAGGAAATATTAAATTTATAATTTTTCATTAATTTTAAGTAGAAGTGGCCAAACATACTCAAATGACATGGTTTGTAAATCCACTAGTCAGCTTACATATAAAATGTCATGATACTTTTTTGTTAAATTATGGTGTACAAATTCTTGAAATTTGTTCTTTTTCTTATATTACTATTTCGTTATATTTATTGGACACTTAGTATGGAAAGATTGAATTATGAATTTTATTAACTAAAATTGTAGATAGTTGTGCAAATGCACAAGTATGTGGGTTCGTATAAACAATGCCCGCAAGAGTATCGCTCTTTAATGAAGATCATACTCCTTCACTTAGCTAAACTCCCTAGGAATTCGCAGGAGCAACGCAATTTTTAGTAACCTAAATAGTCTCTCAAAAGAGGAGTGGAGGCTCATTAAAGAAGGTTAAGACACCAATAATGTTCCCATTGCAGACTATGTGTGGGAACACCTTCCTCGAAGGATTGATGAACAAACAATTGAGGTACCACAACAAAGGAATGAGTATTGTTGTTGTCTATTTATGCATTTCTTCATGGAGCGCTTCATTATAGATGCTCCAGATAGGAAGAAAAAAGAGTATGTGAAAAAGTTTGGGAATCATTGTTTCTACCCTTAAGAGGCCTCGAATTTGAGGAAGGTGATTAGCAAACTGCTAGAAGAAAAGTTCAAGGAAGCATACTTTGGAGGAGCAATATTAAAAGGTTGTCCCGTAAACCAAACATGAACATTATAATAGAATAGGTAGTTGTGAAAATGAAAACGAATAATATGGGTTCACACAAACAATGACTGCATGAGTATCCATCTTTAAGTTTTTGGGATGGTGATTGTTCAAAGAAACAAAACAAATAGAATGTATGTCTTTACTATAAAAATTGAAGATCAATAAAGAAATGTTTGCTTGAGTTGATTGAAATATTAATTAACAAGATACTATATATTGATCTCAAACTATCAAGATAATGTATTTTAATTGTAAGGAAATATTTAATTTATAAATTATCATTAATTTTAATTAGAAGTGGCAAAACTTCCTCAAATGACACAGTTTGTAAGATCACTAGTCAGCTTAAATATATTTTTAATGATAATTTTTGTTAAATTATAGTGCACTAATTGTTGAAATTTTCCTTTTCATATATTACTATTTCGTTATTTTTATTAGAGACTTAGTATGGGAAGATTTAGTTATGAATCTTATTAAATAAAATGGTAGATAGTTGTGCAAATGCACAAGTAAGTGGGTTCTCACAAACAATGCCCGCACGAGTATCACTCTTTAATGATCATACTCCTTCACTTAGCTAAACTCCTTAGGAATTCACAAGAACATCCCCGTTTTAAGTAACTTAAATAGTATCTTAAAAGAGGGGTGAAGGCTCATTAAAAATGATGAAGATGCCTATAATGTTCCCATTGTAGACTTCCGTGTGGGACTACCTTCCTCGGAGGATTGATAAACAAACATTTGAGGTACCACAACAAAGGAATGAGAATTATTTTTGTCTATTTACGCATTTCTACATTGGGACGTTGATTATAGATGCTGCAGAGAGGCTGAAAAATAGGATGTGAAAAAGTTTGGGAAAACTGGTTCGACCCTAAAGAGGCCTCATGTTAGAGGAACCCGATTCGAAAACTACCGGTTTAAAAATTCAAGGAAGGAAGGACTGGAGGAGCATGATTATGAAACTCTCCCTAAAAAAACATGAACATTATAATAGAGTAGGTAGGTGTCCCAATGCACACCAATAATTTAAGTTCTCACAAACAATTCGCGCAAGAGTGTCCCTCTTTAAAATTTTGAAATGGAGATTTTTCAATGCAACAAGACAACTATAATTCATTTCTTTAACATAAAATTTAAAGATCAAAAAATATATTTTTTTACTTGAATAGAATTAAATAGTAATTAACTTGATATTATATATTGATGTCAAACTATCAAGATAATGTATTTTAACTGTAAGGAAATATATATTTTTAATTTTTCATTACTTTTAAATCGAAATGGAAAATCATACTCAAATGACATGGTTTGTAAAACTACTAGTCAACTTACATATAAATGTACTGCTACTTTTTTTGTTAAATTATGGTGTACTAATTCTTAAAACAATTTCCTTTTCGTATATTACTATTTCGTTATAGTTATTGGACACTTAGCATAGGAATATTAAATTATGAATCTTAATAACTAAAATGGTAGATAGTTGTGCAAATGCACTAGTATGTGTGTTCACACAAACAATGCCCTCACGAGTATCGTTCTTTAATGAAGATCATACTCCTTCACTTAGCTAAACTCCATAATAATTCATAAGAGCGGCCCTATTTTTGGAAACCTAAATATTCTCTTAAAAGATGGGTGGAGGCTCATTAAAGAAGGCGAAGACACCTAAATGTTCCTATTGCAGACTCTGTGTGGGAACACCTTCCTTAGAGAATTGATGAACAAAAATTGAGGTACCACAAAAGGGAATGATTATGATTGTTGTCTATTTACGCATTTCTTCAAGGAGCAGTTCATTATGGATGCTCCAGAGAGGCTAAAAAATAGGATGTGAAAAAGTTATGGAAACACTGGTTCGACCCTTAAAAGGCCTCGAGTTTGAGGAAGCTTATTCGCACACTGCGGGATGAAAAAATCATGGAAGCAAGCTTTGGAGGAGCAAGATTCAGAGGCTCCCCCTAAACCAAACATGAACACTATAATATAGTAGGTAGTTGTGCAAATGCTCATGAATAATGTAGTTTCGCACAAACAGTGCCCTTATGAGTGTGCCTCTTTAAAAAAAATTGGATAGTGATTGTTCAAAGCAATCAAAAAACTATAATGTATTTCTTTACTATAAGATTTAAGGATCAACAAAGAAATGTTTACTTGAATGGAATGAAATAGTAATTAATTAGATATTATAAACCGATGTCAATCTATCAAGATAATGTATTTTAATTGGGAGAAACTACATAATTTAAAATATTTCATTAATTTTAAGTAGAAGTGGCAAACATACTCAAATTACATGATTTTTAAAACCACTAGTTAGCTTACATATAAATTTTAATGATACTTTTTTGTTAAATTAGGGTGTACTTATTATTGAAATTTGTTCCTTTCATATATTACTATTTTGTTATATTTATTAGACACTTAGTATGGGGAGATTCAATTATGAATCTTATTAATTAAAATGCTAGATAGTTGTGAAAATGTGCAAGTAAGTGGGTTCACACAATCAATACCCACACGAGTATCACTCTTAAATGATCATACTCCTTCACTTAGATATACTGCCCAGGTATTCACAAGAGCAGCCCTATTTTTCAGTAACCTAAATAGCCTCTTAAAATAAGAGTGGAGGCTCATTAAGAAGGTGAATACACCTATAATGTTCCTGTTTCAGACTCTGTGTGGGAACACCCTTCTTAGAGGATTGATAAACAAACAATTGAGGTACCACAACAAAGGAGTGAGTATGATTTTTATCTATTTACACATTTCTAAATGGAGAGGTTCATTATGGATGCTCTAGAGTGGTTGAAAAAATAGGATGTGAAAAAGTTTGGAAAACACTGGTTTGACTCTTAAGAAGCCTTGAGTTTGAGGAAGCCGATTCGCACACTACCGAATGGAAAATTCAAGGAAGCACGCTTTGGAGGAGCAAGATTCAGAGGCTCCCCCTAAACCAAACATGAAAATTATAATAGAGTAGGTAGATGTCCAAATGCACACGAATAATTTGGGTTCGCACAAACAATACCCACATGAGTATCCCTCTTAAAAATTTGGGATGGAGATTGTTCAAAGCAATAACAAAAATATAATGCATTTCTTTACTATAATATTTAAAGATCAATAAAGAAATTTTTACATGAATTGAATGAAATAGTAATTAGCTAGATATTATATTTTGATGTCAAACTATCAAGACAAGCTATTTTAATTGTAAGGAAATATATAATTTATAATGTTTCATTACGTTTAAATAGAAGTGGCCAAACGTACACAAATGACATAGTTTGTAAAACCACTATCAGCTTATATAAAAATTATAGTGATACTTTTCTATTAAATTATGATGTACTAATTCTTGAACATGTTTCCTTTTTTATATTACTATTTCATTACATTTATTGGACACCTAGTATGAGAAGATTAAATATGAATCTTATTAACTAAATTGGTAGATATTTGTGCAAATGTACAGGTTTGTGGGTTCGTACAAACAATGCCCGCACGAGTATAGCTCTTTAATGAAGCTCATACTTCTTCACTTAGCTAAAATCCATAGAAATTCACAAGTGCTGCCCTATTTTCAGTAACCTAAATAGTCTGTTAAAAGATGAGTGGAGGCTCATTAAAGAAGGAAAATACACCACTAATATTCTCATTGCAGACTCTATGTGGTAACACTATCCTTGGAGGATAGACGAACAAACAATTGAGGTACCACAACAAAGGAATGAGTATGATTTTTTACTATTATGCATTTCTACATGGAGATGTTCATTATGGATACTCAAGAGAGGCTTGAAAAATAGGTTGTGATAATGTTTGGGAAACATTGGTTCGACCCTAAAGAGGGCTTGAGTTTGAGGAAGCTTATTCGCACACTGCCGAATGGAAAATTCAAGGAAGCAAGCATAGGATGAGCAAGATTCAGAGGCTCCCCGTAAACCAAACATGAACATCATTATAGAGTATATAGTTGTCTAAATACACGAATAATGTGGGTTCGCACAACCAATACGGTACGAGTGTCCCTGTTTGAATTTTTGGGATGGAGATTGTTCAGAGAAACTATAGTGTATTTTTTTACTATAAAATTTAAAGATCAATGAATAAATGTTTAATTTAATAGTAATTAACTAGATATTATATATTGTTCACAAACTACCAAGATAACGTATTTTAATTGGGAGGAAATATTTAATTTTTCATTAATTTTAAGTAGAAGTGTCATGGTTTGTAAAACCACTAGTCACCTTACTTATAAATATTAATGATACTTAATGGACTTTCAGCAAATCATCTGCCATAAAGTTGGGATTCACAGCCTTCTATTTGCCAGAAAGTTTGCTCATATTCACTGCTGCTAATACCAAATCCTTGGAGGGAGTGAAAAATGCCTTAATGGACTTTCAGAAAACCACAGGCTTGGCAGGAAATGAGGGGAAGTCCCAGATTTTCTTCTTTAAAATGAATGAGGAGGATAAGGATGTGCTACTGGAGGTCTTGCATATTGTGAGAGGTGAATTCCCCTTGCAGTACCTAGGCCTACCACTGAACTTAATCCAATGGAGAGTAACAACATGTAGTATTCTGCTGGAAAGGATCACTGGGAGACTGAAAAGATGGGACTCCAGAAACCTGTCCTATGCTGGCAGAGTGCAGTTGGTTAACACAGTCCTTTTGAGTATCACTGGCTATTGGACAAATGTGTTTAAGTTACCTGAAAGTATACATAGAGAGATAGTTGAGCTGTGCAGGAACTTCATAAGGGGGAGAGAGCTTGGAGAAAGAGGATTCACTGCGGTAGCATGGGACACAATGTGCAGATCAAAAGTAGTTGGAGGATGGGGGCTTAGGGATTCTTCCATATGGAATAAAGTCTCCTTATGTAAACTGATCTGGGATGTCTGTTCAAAGAAGGATATACTTTGTGTGCAATGGGTACATGCCTACTACATCAAGGGCAGATCCTTCAAAGATTACAGGTACTCAGATTCACACAGCTGGGGTTGGAAAACAATCATAAAACTGAAGATGCAACTAGCTGGTCAACTGAATGAATGTGTGAAAGGGAATGAAGGTTTCAGCATCAGAAAAGCATACAACATTCAGAAGGGAGGAACACAGAAGGACCACATGGCAAGGCTAATTTGGCACCCCCAGATACAACCTAGACACATGTATTTCCTATGGATGCTCTGTAAGGGTAGATTAGTCACTGTGGATAGATTGGTGAAGTTTAAAGTATACTTGGAGGAGATCTAAGTTGTTTCTGTCACCTGAAGGAAGAATGTGCAGTCCACATGTTCATCAAGTGCTCATTCATAACTAATTTGCTTAAACAACTTAAACTTGAGGCTGCAAGCAACATGAGGGAACTAAAAAGGAAGCTCTACCAGTTTATGAAAAGGAGGAAATGGAACAAACTGATAACATACTCTACTGCCCTCTACCAGTTATCGATTGAGAGAAACCAGAGAATACTACAAGGCAAGAACCAAGGTTTGGAACTGATATTTCAAAAAACAAAGGCTAATTGTAACTGGAAGGACACTTGTAACTGAATGTAGATTCTATTTTGTTGAACAATTTTGAATGTAATAAGCAGGGGGAGATGGGATAAACTATGTTCTAAGTGATATTTTGATTTATAAAGTTCCTTTTCGATCAAAAAAAGAAGAAAAAGGCAAAGATCCTCAAATTTCTCAAGCTGGTATGATTTACCCTATCTTGGATAGTAAGTGGGTGAGCCCAACTCAAGTGGTTCCAAAAAAAGAGTGAGGTAATGGTAGTCGAGAATGAGAAAGGTGAAATGGTGCCCACTCGGGTCTAAAACGGGTGGTGTTTATGCATTGATTACCGGAGGCTAAATGCGGTGACTCAGAAAAACCACTTCTCGTTGCCATTCATTGATCAAATTCTTGAGAGGCTAGCTAGTCATCCCTTCTCTTTCTCTTTGGATGAGTACTCGGGTTACTTCCAAGTGCCATTGCCTCGGAGGACCAAGAGAACACAACCTTCATTTTCTCCTTTGGTATGTTTCCTTACCGGGTGTATATCTTTTAGTCTATGTAACGTCCCCTCTACCTTCCAATGATTTATATGGTAACCATTTTTATGTAATTTTAAAAGAATTTTTTGGGGTATTCATTGATGATTTCACTGTTCATGGTAATTCCTTTGATAATTACTTAGCCAATTCAGCACAAGTTCTAAAACATTGCATTGATATTATCTTGTGTTAAATTCCGAGAAATGTTTTTTTGGTTGAACAAGGCATTGTTTCAGGCCATGTTATATCTTTTAAGGGTATTGAGGTAGACAAAGAAAAAATTGACACAATCAAAAAATTTCCTTATCCAACTAATGTTCACGAAGTGTGATATTTTCTTTGTCATGCAAGGTTTTACCGCTTGTTTATCAAGAATTTCTCCAAAATTGCGTCTCCCTTGTGCAAGTTGTTGCAAAAGAAGATGGAATTTTTGGTTTATGAGGGCTTTAAGGGAGATTTTGATACATTAAAGGGAAGGTTAATTTTGGCTCCCATTATACAACCCCCAAATTGGTCCATTCCTTTCGTCATTATGTGTGATACTAGCGATGACACCATCGAAGCGGTGTTAGTTCAAAGGGTGGGGAAAGTTCCCCATGCCATTTATTATGCATCTATGACTCTCAATGAGGCCCAAAGGAACTACTCAACAATGAAAAATGAATTACTAGCGGTGGTATTTTCTTTAGAGAAATTTTGATCTTATTTTATTAGTACAAAAATTATTGTTTATGCTGACCACATAGTGATTCCGTATTTGATGAAAAATAAATATGCCAAGAAAATAACGATTAGATGGATACTCCTTCCGTCCCGGCAGAATTGGCCTAAGTGCTTTTTGCACGTTATCCAAGACACGTGTTCGGCAGTTAATATCTTTACCT
>JAULKK010180515.1:0-16201 GCA_032355705.1 Rubia peregrina | reverse complement strand
TACCTTTCTATAATTTCAATTCAACCCCGTCTTTCCATATGCCTATGGAAAGACGGTCTTTCCCAAGACTTTGCCTTTGAAAAATAGTAATAATATGATGAATTAACCTCTAACTAACGAAATTGATTTTTTACTAAACTGAATTAATTGATTTGAATTGAACTAAACATACGAGTATATAACCTCTAAAGAACAAGGCCCGAGTCTTCCATTATACATAATTTAAAATTTTGGTTTTACCTAATCATATCAATTATTACTACCATGTTCCAACATAGCTTATTTAATCAAGTATGCAATAAAGTAAAGCATGAACACACAAAACTTGGTTACGCACTTTGATGAAATTCACCTACATCTACGGGGCATGTCCCAATTCAGAATGAATCCACTAATTAGAAAGATAAAGTATAAAGTACACCAGACAATTAGAACGTGTCTCCTACCTTATATGACAGGCCGTTTCTTTTTTACCTTATATACTGCATTTGTTAAATTACATACAAAATTTAAAAAAATTAAAAATATTTTTTATATTATATTTTTTATATTTTCACATTCAAATACATAGTATTACTTGTTTTAATTTTTAAAGTACAATATTTGAATTTTACAAAAAATTTACAATATTTAAGGTAAAAGCCACTGTGGACTGTCCATAATTTTATGGAAAGACTGTCTTCCCTAAGACTTTCTTATACAATTATACTTATCTTATCTAATTATAACGTGTGAATTCTGCAAGCTCTCATTGCTACCAATCTGCCTTAATCAAACTCCCTCTGTCCTCGAAACCCGTCGATACTGGATCTCCTACTCCCGAGAAATTAAGGCATAAGATTCTGAAATTGATCACAAGGTTATGATCATGTTGGAACATAGACAAAAGCTCTCGAGCACTTCTCTAAATATAAAAAAAATTGATGCATATTTTCTTCAACTAAATCCATAAGTGACTCAGCCCACTACTACAAAATAAGGCTAATGTAACATTTTCCTTGCAACACTTATTAAAAATGTTACAATAATTTATAAAGTGTTACTAAAACATTTGAAAAGTGTTACATAAATATTGAAAATTGTTACCTAAATTATAAAGAGTGTTACATTATGTTTAATGCAACATCACCTAAGGTAATACTTGTAAAAGTGTTATTTTAGGTGCTATTGTATCAATTTGGACCAATTGTAACACTTTTACAAGTATTAACTTGGGTGATGTTGCATTAGATCTAATGTAACACTTTTTAAAAATTAGGTAATACTTTTGAATATTTATGTAACACTTTTCAAAGGTTTAAGTAACACTTTATAAGTTATTGTAACGTTTTAAATAAGTGTTGCAAAGAAAGTGTTACGATATCTCTAATTAGTAGTAGTGGCCAAAATGTCTTCTATTTAAACCCATCGCACGCATTGATTTCTTGTATGAGAATAATTCCTTCTCAATCTCTAATTATTATTTCAATTAAATCCCTTAGATAATCTAATCCCTTAAAGCAAAAAACAATAATATTTCGTTCTAATCCTTTCCAAAAAGAATATTCATCAAATCAATTCCAAATTCCATAAATCCAATCCAATCCCATAATTGTATGAACTGATATATTCTACAATTAAAAACCATTGACGAAATATATCCTCTCGGATTTGTTCACGAAATTCCTTAAATCACCGGACATTCTTTCTTTGATGTTACAACACAAACAATTCCACATTTGCATATTTTCCACAAATTTTCTAATTAATAAATATAGACTTTACAATCTCCCTCTTTGACATTTTGTGGACCCATCAACCTTTTGAACTTTAAAACCAAAAAATATTCAAATAGAATAATCAAGAATAAAATCACTAGGGATGTTGGAACATGAGTTCAGACAAATAAGCTCCCCCTAAATTAAGAGCTCAATGAAACACAATAACCTTAACATCCATGTTGGAATATCAAACAGATAGAAAATATTTCTAACATCCATATACCACCTAATCCATTTTGGAACATCAATCCAATAAACCAGATAAATACCAAAATTCAAGAATTACATAAACACAAGTAAGAAATCCAAAATATCCAGAATTTCAAAAGTACTCCCCCGGGGCCATAATACATGCCAAAGTTTTAATAAAGATAAAATCAATCAAAATAACAGATATTTAGGCATCATCTGCGGCAGCCAACTAGGCAAATTCGGCTTCCAATGCTGCAAGATGAACCTGAAGAGCAATTATCTTGGTTTTAACAACTACCTTCTTGGCCTCTTTGACTTTCTTACCAGTACCTGATGAAGTTCCAGCCTCTGATAGTTTCCAAGGGAAATCATTAACTGTCCTCAGCTGAAAAGTCTTCTTGTTTAGTTTGAGAGGAATAGTAGTCACTACCACATCACTCTCCTCAGCTTCACATTTTCTCCTTTTAGCACGGTCGAGATAATGCACAGATAGGGGAGAGAGTTCTGAGCCCGAGATGAGATAGCATGCTCAACTATGTTTTTTGGGTAAAAGACCATGGTTCATAGGAGTTTTAGTGCCAATGCAATATAACAACTTGGAAATATCTTGGGTCAGTGTAGTGGTGTTAGAAGATGGAATCTAACAGTAAATAGCTACTTGAAATAAGCAAAAGTACCTCGTAGTCAAAATGGATGCTGCACCATTTCCCTAGGATGGGCACTGAGTCTGAAACCTTCCTGTAATTTCTGACAGGATCATTGGACACCTCAATAGCCTGAGAGCACACTGTCTCAAAATTCGGAATGGGTTGTCCAAACAGCTTATTAATTCTTTCCCAAGAGAATCTGACCACCCTGTCTCTGATGTATACACTATTGTACCACACTAACTCTGAATCCAGGTTTCCTTCAATCAAATCTGAATAAAAATCTACAAAATGTCCTGATTATACTCTTTGTAAACTGAAGCATCAGTTTCAAATCCAAGATACTCCAAATAATTAGCAAAATCCACAACCCTTGTATGCAGTCAAGTAAGCTGTCGGCTCTTCTATAATCCTCTTCTAACAAATAGCTTTGCATCTTTCCAGAAAGTCTTCATAAAAAAATCAAAATTCAGTCCATCTTTAGCAGAAGGGGAAGCTTTAGAACTTTGACCAGCTACAGATTTAGCTTTCTTCTTTTTCAGTTCAGGTTGAGGAAACTCAGGAGCAGATGCTTCCTCTTAGATCTTCTTGGACGAGTTTGGACAAACTCATCTAACACCTCATCACTGGTATGGACCATGTCTTCTGGTTTTACTTCCTATGTTGGAACATTAGTTCCAGCTTCAAATTATTCTTTAGTATATTCCTGTGTTGGAACATGACTGCCATCTCCTTCACTCTAAATGCTTGATATTGGAACATCATTAAGTCCAGTCTTTTTAGCTTCTTGTGGTTCTCCCCTATCTCCATCTCAGGAGTGAGAATATGAATCTCTTCAACCTCATCATTTTGTTCTATGAGATGATCTTCCCATGATCTTGGAGCATGATCAGTTCCTCCACCAACATTATAATCTTCTTCAACAACAGCCTCTGCTTTTTGAGTATTAGCTTCTTCAGTATTCTCATCATCTATCTACATATCCACGTATTATCCACGTACATCCATTGTATATGTTGTAACATTACCAGCATCCCTGGTTCCCAACTACTCATCATATGAAATAGCAATCACATGTGAGGGAGCATTCCTTACCATCTTAGCTATCTCAGACCTCACATGATCAAACTTCACAACTTTATGAAAATCCATGGATCTAATAGTCTGCTCAGTCAATACAGAGTTCTCATTTAAATCTCTGATTTTAGCTTTAGCTTTACTTGGTTTAGAAACTATTGCTTCCCTTCATGTTCCGTACAACCAGCCTCAGTTAGCCTAGGGTTCAGATCTTCTATACATCTAATATCCACAATTCTTCCTTTCATAATTTTGTTACTTTTACCCAAACACTTCCCAGATATAGATTTACACAACCTTAAATCTATACTTTTCCTAGTTTCAACAAGCCATTCAATACATTCCCGAATAGAGTAAAACCAGATGCCATCAATTTTGAAAGGCTTACCTTCATGTATATTCTGACGGATATAGGCAGAGGTGTATATCGAAGGTAGTGGCAGCTGTCCAGTTCCAGTGTAGAGTTGAAGCTCTTCTACATCAGTGATGATTATAATTTCTGAGAGAGAATAAACTGACTGGTATGAGAAGGGTTTTCGACTAGGTGTGGTATGAAGTTTTGCTTAATTTAGAGTTCCAAGTGTACAACAATTCTTGGATTAAGAGTATATCACAAATTTTCAAAGTAAGATACATCCACAATGTGCTGAATATGGTTATAATATAGGGTTAGTGATTACGAGAATAAGGAAGAAGTTTAGGAGGTGAAAATGTGATAATATTCTCTTCCCTTATTTACCGTGTCCACTTTTTCTCTTGCCAAGATAGAGATCATCATTGACTTTTATTCACTTGCCGTCACATCAATTAACATAAATTCTTCAACTTCACGCTTCTTCTTCCATCCCAAGTTTTTCTTATTTTTTGCTTTCTTATTTTTTGTGTGTTTTTCTGAACTTTTATTTACACAAAATAAAATAAACAAACTAAATAAAAGTTGATAAATAGGTATCTCAAATATGACAGACACCTAAATTCTGTCTGGGATGCTCAAAAGTTGCAATGTCCAATGGTTTAGTAAAAAAATATCCGCAAACTATTCCGATGTTGGAACATAGGCAACCATTACTTCTTTCTTTTCAACAAGACTTCACATAAAATGGTGCCTTATATCAATATGCTTTGTTCGAGAATGCTGAATTGGATTTTTTGATATACCAATTGCACTTTTGTCATCACGTAACATCTTTAGAGACCCTCCTTGAATTCCACAATCATTCAATATCTATTTAATCCATAATAATTTTGCACAACAACTTCTAGCAACAAGATACTCATCTTTAGCAGTTGACAAGGAGATCGAATTTTGTTTCTTGCTATACCAAGATACCAAATCTGTACCAATAAAGACACAGCCTCCAGTAGTGCTTTTATGATCATCTGCATTGCTAGCTCAATTAGAATCACTATAGCCAATAAGAATCATATGAGAGTCAAGAGTTTTAGAATATCAGATTCCATACTCAGAAGTCCCATTAATATATCAAATTATTCTATTGGCTACGATCAAGTGAAATTCCTTAGGATTAGCCTAAAATATTGCACAAACTCCTACACTGAAACATATATCTGGTCGACTAGGTAGAAGATACAGAAGACTCCCTATCATACTCTTGTACAATTTTTGATAATCTGCAACACCTTTCTTATCCTTCACCAATTTATCTGTATCCCCCACTGGAGTTCTTACTGCTTGAGAATTACTCAATCAAAATCTCTTCACCAAATTCAAAGCATACTTACTACTTCCTCCATCCCCATTTAAACTTCTGAATTACTTTTTCATGATTTTCAATGAATATGTTTGACCGTAAATATTTCTAGTTGTATATAATAATGTCGCATAAAAAATTAGTATTTAAAAAATAGATGTTAAGACAAATCTAACGATATGTCACATGATATATTTATTATTTATATATTAATTTATATTTAGGGTCAAAGTTTGCAAAGTTTGACTCTCAAAAAGCAATTAGGAAGTTTAAAGTGGGACATAGTGAGTATGATTTATGAGCAAGCCATTATTTTCTTGCTTTACCTGAAATTCTAAAAAATACGTGAGTTCTCCAACCATACTAGTCTAAAACTCAGTCTGCATCAAGGCTACAAAATCTTGTACCATAGATTGTGAAATAAAGCCAAATGTAACATCATTCACATAAATTTGAGCTATTAATTTTTTTGATAATTTGTTCAACACAAATAAAGTGCGATCTAATTCCCCTCGACGATAACCTTTCTTATTGAGAAAGTTAGTAAGTCACTCATACCACGCCCTTGGTGCCTGTTTAAGACCATAAAGTGTCTTCTTGAGTCTGTACACATGTTGTGGATAGTGAGGATCCTCAAATCCTTTTGGTTGTTCAACATACACTTCTTCATTAACCACACCATTCATGAAGGTACTTTTGACGTCCATCTAGTAGAGTGTAAAATTCACAGTGCAAGTAATAACAAGTAAAATCTGAATAGATACTAACCTAGAAACTGGTGCAAATGTCTCATCAAAGTCAACTCCTTGAACCTGAGTGTACCCTTGAGAAATCGACCTTGCTTTGTTGCGAGTAATTTGGCCATTAGCATCTACCTTATTCTTGAAGATTGGTGCCAATAACATTTACCCTAATGGATGAGGAATGAGATATCACACATCATTCCATTGAAATTTCCCATGTTCTTCTTGCATTTCCGCAATCCAATATTCATCAAACAGAACTTCCTTGTAATATTTCAGTTCAATTAGAGAGGTGAAGCATTGTAATCCAACTAGTTCTCTGTAGTTTACCCGTGGTAGTGTACAATTTCTCTTGATACTTGGTTTAGGTTAAACCCGTGTTGAAACATGAGATGTTGAAGTAGGAGTAGATGTTCTAACAAGATCAACTTCTTCAAGTTGAGTAGGATCATCTGCTTGCTCTAATTTTCCAACATCAACTGATTGGTCAGGCAAACTGTTAGTGTTGAAACATTATCTGAGACTGGTTCATCTTCTCCTTCACCCGATACCTGCTTGTCATCAAAATCATCTAAAATGAAATTTATAGATTCCATATGAGTATTTTTACTGAGATTACACACCCTGTAAGCACACATGTTCACGGAATAACCAAGAAAAATCTAAACATCACTGCAGCTGTCAAACTTTACCAATTGCTCTCTATCTCTTAGATTATAACACAAACTTCCAAAAACATAAAAGTATGAGATATTTGGATTCCTTCCCTTCCAGATCTCATATGATGCATTGCTTGAAAATGGATGAAGATATACTTGGTTTATAGTACAGCATGTTGTATTGATGGCTTCTTCCCAACAATTTTTTATGAATTCCTTTCTCAGCTAACATAACTCATGCCATATCCTGTGGAGTCCTATTCTTTATTTTGACATTGTCATTTCGTCAAGGAGTGATTGGCACAAAGAATTTGTGTTGAATTCCAAGTTCATCAACTCACTAAACTGAGAGTTTTCAAATTCCTTACCACGATCACAACGAATGCTGACAATCTTTCCTACTGGAATCCTTTCTCTGTCTATAATTTTATCACCAGACTTCCAAAGATTGCTCGTAAGCACTTCGGCGTAGATTGTAGAAGGCCATCTATAATGGTGGTAATAGATAGTAGAAGGCTATTTGCAAAATTGGTAGTAGATAGAAGGCCACGAGTCAAAATGTTGTAGTTGGTGGAACCAAGCCAAGAGGAAAAGGAGTCAAAGATCGACAAATGAAGAACTAGAACTACCATGTACTACTACAGGGGCCGTGCCAGCTAAATAGGGTTGGCATCAAGGTGTCTTGGCATGAGCCCCATACAACAACATGGCCCATTCTTTTCAAGGAAGCCTCGTGCTAGCCAAATAGGGTGGTGTCAAGGTGCCTTGGCATGATCCTGATAGAACAGCAGGCCCGTGCCGTATTGCACAGCCCATATAAACCCAAGTTCAAGATGAGAAGGCCATCCACGAAGATTTGCATACCCGTGTCATCAGTTGCTAAGAAATTGACTCCCAGCCGACGACCCACAAAGTTTTACATGGCCCAGACCATTCAGAAGGTTAAATCAAGCTTCCTGTCGACGGCCCACGATGAGTTACACGGCCCATGCCATTCAACTCTATGAAACCATTCCCCAATCGGTCAACGGTGAAGATGTGCGCGGTCGTGCGCTTAGAAAGGCCAAAGACTCACGGCCAGTCGGTGGCCCATACTGTATTGCACGGGTGGTGTAATATAGAGTGCCAGACGACAACTAGGGTTTAGGTTACTCTTTTTGGGCCTCTTTTAAGGCCCAATTCCCCCTACTATATATAGGAGCCTATGTACACTAGGGTTTGAAGTTTGGCTAGTCTTAGTTTCATTCTCTTAATTTTCCTACGAGTAGGTAAAGAGGGAATAGGGTTAACCTTTCTCTATTAGCTTTATTTCTCTCTTTTTTTGCTCAAGGGAATTGATTAAAATGGATCAATTGGATTCAATGCTTAGGGAGTAGTCATTTAGTTTGGGGATTTATATTTGTATTCATGACTTGGTAGTTATTTTGTGAGATTCTAAAATCCGCTTACCCTTTAATGCTTATGAATATTATGTTGAATTGTGCCTTATTCTTGTTAAATGAATGATTGATACTTCTATGTCAGCATACACCTTAGTTTGCGTTATTTTTATTCCATTGGGAGTGACGCTAGGGTAATATGGGGAGCGAGAGTTCGTGACCGTGTGGGTGTATGTGTGTGGGTCGCGAGTCACCTTTCTGATAACCATACGCTAGTTTGAGCTGGACTGGAGTGTGATAGGTTATGGATAAGGATATTTTAGTAGCAATCAGGGTTGGCGTAATTCGACCTATGTCGTTGCAACCCTAGAGTCAACTTAAGGTGCCAATCTTTTTGCCTCTATAGGCCTAGGTTGAAGAATTTATAGTTAAGTTGAAGGGACATAATTATACGAGGAAGAAAAGATTTGCACAACTGGCATGGCCATTGTTGCACTTCCCTAATTACGGGGGCGATGTCCATAGAAGAGAATGAGAGCACCCTTGTGTGATAGATAGGGGAAAGTATTGACCATCGATCACACTATGTGATATACTCCCTCTGTCCCACAACTTTTGGCCTACTTTTTGGTCATCTTTCTCAGGCAATGTTTGAGCATCAATAACTTTAATTATGGATATTAATGGTACATTAAGATTTGATATTTAAAAACTACGTAGACATAGGAGTCTAACAATATCTCACATGATGATATTAGAGTCTTGTTACTAATTGAAATTTATGGTTAAACATGGCCTGGGAAAGTTGACCAAAAAGTAGGCCAAAAGTTGTGGGATGGAGGGAGTAAGTATTAGGACAGTTTTATACGTTTTGTACTTGATTGAATCTTAGATTGAAACATACTATCGGGTCATGTTACACAAATATCCACAAGTGCTAGTTTTATATAGTTTTCTCTGTTATTTTGCGACAATGGAAACTGACACGTGATCAGATTGATAACCCAATTGCGGCTTTGCATAGTTAACCTTTATAGTCCTAGCATCTCTATGGACGACCCCAGACTTGCCACTATTTACCTTTTGGTAGTTTAGTAATAATAATGGGAGCAACTCTATAAATTCTGTCTTTGATATTCCACACGCTCAAGGCCATATTTAGCTTTCAAAATCATCACACTTAGGGTAATGCTCAATACAACATGTTTTGATTTCGCATACAAAGGTGTTTCCTTTTACATTGTCCATAGCTTGTAGGACTTTCTTGTACCCGATCATCTGCTAAATCATCCAACCGCTCGTTGTAATCCATAGAATCCGCATCCTGGTAAGTCATATACATCCCCAAGTTCTCCATGCTGGACCCATCTCATATAAGATCTTTCAAAATCTTAAAATATCACATTTTCACGCAAACCAAGTACCCCTACATAAACATCATTTATTCAATCTTTAGAAGGAAGACAAATGAATAAATAGTTTACCATCGTTGAAAGGTTAGATACCACCTCAATGAAATATTCTACAAATTGAACATACTCATACGATATTCTTAGGTTGGCCGAAATAATACTAGCATGATTTATTAATCATTACTAACACTACCAATAAGGTGACACAAGTTCAAAATAGGTTCAATTATAAATGAATAAACTCACAATAGACCCTTGAAGTAAAACATAATGTTAAATACCTCCAAGTAGAGCAATATGTTATACCTTCAAGAACAAGACCCAACACCTCCTACATCCTTCACAATTATGAATAGCTCTATTGAAATCTGATTGTTAAAACAATGTGCAGACCCATTTCGAGTTTGAAAGTATATTAAAAACATAACATTTATAGTTGGTAAGGGGCATATTGGCACCAATAATGCCCTTATTTGGAATTTGAACGATAAACAACTATTCAACCGCCTTATATTCGTATACCATTATGAGATTAGTATACAAAACCGCTAATTCAAGGAATGGAAAATGTGATTTCCTTCGTCGATCACGTTTCTGAAAACTACTCGGTGTATGATGGAATAATTTTATTACATTTAACAATGCTTTTGATATATGTTCTTGTACATGCTCAACCTAAATTAATTCAGTTTGTATGTAATAGTTAAAGTTCAACCAGAAACTATATCCTGTTAGGCTATAATGCGAAACCCTCCAAGAAATTTTAACGTAAAATAAAATAAAATGAGATAAATAAATAAATAAAAAGGTAAATACTATTAATAATAATAATATAAAACATGGTAAGTTGTTGGTTTTACTCTAGATTTCATTCAAGAAAATAATAAAATAAAATTAATATGTAAGGAATTAAGGGAAAAAAGTATTAAATATGAGGTAAGTGAGAAATGCAATTCGTGCATAAAAAAGAATAGTAAAAATAATAAGTAAGAAATAATAATATGACTTGTTGATTCAATATTTATATTATTATAATTAAAATTATAAGAAAGTTTTGTAATATCGGAATTACAATTGAAATCAAAATATTTATGATTAGTTGGAGGAATAATTAGACATTTTATAATAGTGAAATCTTATATTAAAGTCTCATAGTATTGAAATTATAATTGTCTACCGTTGCAAATTATATATAATTTTTAAATGAAAATGATGGAAAAAAGGGAAAATGATGACTAAAAATGTAGATTATAATAATAATGAAGTAAAAATAAAAATAAAAAAAGAAGCAAGGATCGAAAGCCGAAGCACATTAAAACAAGAAGGAAAATAAGAGATAAATAAAAAAGGATCTGGTTGAAAAGGCTTAACCTATCTTTAACTCTCTCCATATCCTCTGAATCTCCATATCCTCTGTTCACGCTAACGACTACTTTCAGACGAAATGACACTGATAACCATGGCCGATCCTCCACCTGGAGGCACTAAAACATTTCTAGTGGCTTTGAAAACAAAAAATCAACCTCTGGATACCACCTTACCCAACAATCCCGAACTTATTCCCAAAACCAAACACCTTGGTGATGCCTCCTGTTTATACTCCGATGATGAGATTGATACCCTATCGGCGCACTACAACAACGCTCTAATCAGGAAATACCTCAAGAGCAAACCAACCATGGAGCAATTGGAGACCTCTTTCAAAACGGCTGGGTTTAAAGGAAGGTATCAATTAGGATCCCTTGATTACAAACACGTTCTTATCCGATTCGAAGAGGCAACTGATCTCCAACATTGCTGGCTTGAGGGAGTCTGGAGCTTCAATGGTTCGATCATGAAAATCCTGAAGTGGACTCAAGACTTCTGCCCTAATACTGAATCCTTCATTGTTCCGGTTTGGGTAACTATACGCCATCCTCCCATCTATTACTATAACACTGATGTTATAAATTCTATTGGTAATACTCTTGGTTCCTTTATTAAAACGGATACTGCTACTGAACTTTTGACTAGGCCTTCTGCTATCAAAATTTGTGTGGAAAATGACTTGCTAAAACCAATTAAACACACAATCAGGCTAGGCTCTTTAACTTCAAATAAGAAATTCTCTGTTGAATATGAAGATATCCCTCTATATTGCCAACATTTTGCTAAGATTGGTCACAACCAAGGAAATTACAGGAAGTTGAACCCAAACCTTATCCCCAATCAAACTTGGATCCCCACACGAAATTCCCTCCCCAGGAAGCAAGCAGCTGATAATACTGCAAAGCCTATCAATCCTGTTACAAACACTGTACCCATCAAAAACCAATCCCAACTGCAAAAATATATAATAGAGCCTTCCTTCGATCCTATCTCTGAGGTACCAGAACCTGCATTTCAAACTCCAAAGGTATCTTCTCTCACTACCACAACTAATCCCTTGAACAATCCCAAAATCTATGGATCACAACTTTCTACTCTGGTTATTTCTGAGACCATATCCATACTAGATAATAGTGCCTCTAAACCATCCACACCTAGGCTCTTCCCTGCCAGCACTAAAAGGACCACACATCAACCAAACATCAGATCCTCCTATGCTAAATATGATATTCTCATCATCTCAGGTAGTATTCCCCCATATTTCTCCCCCCCCACCCCCTTCAATCCTACTGAGAAGCTTTTCAACTCCCAAAATAGACAGGTTTTGAACAGGTTTATGCCTCTACTTAAAGATCCTGATCAAGATAATTTGGCATCCATTCATTTGGACAGCTCCAGGAAGTTGACTCAGTTCAGGTAAGTCTTGATCAGGTGAGTTCACATACTAAAAAAACTGCAAAACCTGATGCTGTAAAAGGTAAAAAAAAAAGGAAGCTAATTATTTCACACAATTAAATAAAATGATGCTTTGATCATCTTCAAAAATCTCTAAATCATGTGAATTATGATGAATACAGCTTCTAAAATGAAATTTCTTGTTTGGAACTTAAGATGAATGGACACTTCCATGCTTAGACTTCAAAATCTAATTAGAACTCACAAATTTGATTTAATATGTCTCATTGAACCCATGCATGGTAATGATACTTTTTCAAGTTATATGACCCAACTTGGTTTCAATGATTATATACATTCAAGTAATTCTTAGATTCGGATTTTCTGGAAAATTAACATGCAGGTTGAACTTTTATGTGATAACCAACAATTTCTTTTTGTTAAAATTCTTAGTACACAACTAAATACATCTATGAAAACTGTATTTATCTATGGTCTGAGAGCAAGGATTGAAAGACTTAAACTCTGGTCTGATCTTTTAGCCCTGAACACTTCTGACACCATTTTGATTGGGGACTATAATGAAATTACTTCAATAACTTAATATAAGGGAGTTGGTAATCCTTGTAGAGCTAGTATTCAGTACTTTAACAAATTTATAAATGAAAATGAATTACAAGAAATCAATATTGTAGGCAACCTCTTCACTTGGTGTGACTCTAGGCATAGGAAACCTACCTCTAAGAGATTAGATAGAGGATTATTCTCTTCTGATTTGTTAGAAAAATTCCCTTCATCATCCATTCAAATATTTAATAGGGAGACATCTGATCACTCACTACTTTTTCTCACTGTAGGAACAAATATACCATTTGTCCCTAAGCATTTCAGATTTATAAACATTTTTTATAATAGAATTGATTTCAACCCACTAATTAAATCAAACTGGGATATCCCAATTCCTCAAAAAGGAATGTTAGGTTTTTATCTCAAACTGATTAGGCTTAAAAAGTTATAAAAGACTAGAATAAGAAAGTCTTTGGTAACATTGAATCAAATGTAACCAAAGCTGAAAACAACCTTAGGTTAGCAGAATTAATGTATGATCATTCACAAAATGATTATAATTTAATTCAGCTAAATAAGTCCAAGGCTGAACTAACTAAAGCCCTTAAAGAGCAGAGAAAATTCTGGAAAGAAAAGGCTAGAGTTAATTGGTTAAAACAAGGGGATGATAGTACCAAATATTTCCATAACTCTGTTAAGGAAATGAAATCGAGGCTTCAGGGAACTAAGATAAAGAGTTCAGATGGAGTTTAGTTAGAGGAGATGGATCTAATTGTAAAAGAAACTGTTAATTTCTATAAAAACCTACTCATTGAAGATCATAATCCCTTAGCTGGACATTATTTTTCAAGCTTTCAAGGTCAGATCCCAAAATTAGTCACTGATAAAGATAACCAGAAACTTTTAAGGCCTATCTCTCTTGAGGAACTGAAACAAACTGTTTTCAGTCTAAATAAGAACAGTAGTCAAGGTCCAGATGGATTTACTGGTTGTTTAAATATTAAATCTTGGGAAATTATTGCTTAGGATCTAATAACAACAACAAATGATTTTATCTCAATCTCATCTATTCCTAATGGTATAAGGAGTACCTGGATAACAATCATTCCTAAGAAACAAACTCCTTCATGTTTTAGTGACTTCAGGCCAATCTCATTATCTAATGTCTGAAACTAAATTTTCCCAAAGATAATCACTGAAAGAATCAAACCATTGATGGAAAAATTGGTCTCCCCTAATCAGTCTACCTTCTTGAAGAAAAAAGACATTTATGATAATGTCACTTTTCTTCAAGAAATGATCATATTTTTAGATAATAAAAATAAATCACCTAATTGCATCATTAATCTTGACCTCTTGACCTAATGAAAGCTTTTGACAGGGTTAGTTGGCCTTTTCTTAATAGCATTCTTATAAAGTTTGGTTTTCACGGCAAGTTTGTGCATACAGTCATGAAAAAAATTTCTAGTGCTTCTTTCTCTGTCTTAGTTAATGGGAAAACTGTAGGATTCTTCAAATCTTCAAGAGGTATCAAGAAAGGCGATCCTCTGTCCCATTTTCTATTTAATTTTTTCAATGAGTCCCTCACTAGGGCAATGACCTTTGTTTTCTAGAACAAAAAATTGATTACTTTCAGCTTCCACCTAATTCCTCCCCTATATCTCATTTAAGTTACGCAGATGACACCATTATTTTTCTCAAAGATACTGAAAGGAACTTCATGAGGATGAAAGTATTTTTGCAGGTTTTTGAACAAACTAGTGGCCAAAAGATAAATTTTGAGAAATCTGACTTTTACTTGAGCAAACATGCATCTGTGGCTAAAATTAACCAAACTAAACACATTCTTGGCATGAAAATAGGAACTTGGCCTTTTAAATACCCTGGGTCACTATGTTTAGAGGTAGATTAAAGAATGTGAACTTTAGGCCTATTTTAGAATAGATACTCTAAGATTCAAAAATGAAAAAATAAGTGGTTATCTATGGGGGGGGGATTACTCTCACTAAATCCTGTTTGTACTCTATTCCTCAACATGTTTGGACAATTCTGTAGACTACCACCTATGTGATTAAGCAGATTGAAATAAGGTTAGCTAATTTCTTTTGAGGTGTTTTAGATGATAGGCCTAAAATACACTGGAAAAATGGAAACATTTATGTCTGCCTACAGACCAAAATTGTTTAGGTTTTAGGTCTTTAAAATCAATCATTAATGCATGCATCCTTAAACTTTGGTGGAAATTCCAGATTGGGGATACATTGTGGTAAAAATCAATATGGTCCTTAGCTGACTTAAATAGAAAATCTCATAACTGGAAAAGAATTAGGTCAGTTAACCAAGTAGCTGAAAAGCTTAACCAGGGTGATTCATGGAGATGGGATGTGTCTTTTCTGGTATTCTAATTGGAATGACACTGGTCCTTTAATTGATCAGGTTAAACCACAAGACTCATTTTTTCATATTATTCCATCAGACTGCTTTGTCTCAGAATTTATTTGCCAAAAAAATATCTATGTACCTCAAATAGCTTCCTATATTCCACCTGATACTGCTTTTATTTTTGCAGGTGCAAACATCATGCCACACAGACCAGATAGATTAATTTGGAAACCATATCCAAATGAAAGATTCACCTTCAAATCAGCCTATAAAGCCTCATCCAGTACATTTGGTAGTAGATCTTCCCTTCTTAAAGTGTGGAACTATAGAATTCTTAAAAAGATTTCAGTCTTTATGTGGAAATTGATTAATCATCTTCTGCCATTTGATGACATCTTAATATGGTATGATTTTCAAGTTACTTCAAAATGTGTTTTCTGCAATAATTCAGATTCACTAAATCATTTTTCAACTCCTGCCATATTGTCATTCAAGTCTGGAATCACATGTTACCTCTTATACATGTTCAGCCTGTTCTTTTTCCCTCCCTGTGGGATAGATTATGGTCTTTATGGAACCTTCAGGGTAACACGCCATGCCATAAGATTCTAGTCTCAATCCTGCCACACTTATATGCTGGTTTCTTTGGAAAAGAAGAAATAATTTTATTTTTAATGCAACAAAACCATATGCTGAATCCATAATTAAAGATATAAAACAAGAAATTTATTTCTTGCTGCTGGCAAAACCAGTTCTCTCATCTGAGGCATCAGACATAGATTTCAGTAGCTCAGGTCTTATCCCAGCTATAAAGCCATCTCCAAAACATGTGATAAAAATTGTTAAGTGGTCCAAACCAATTAACTCACCTTTCAAAACTAATGTCGATGCATCTTGGATCCAAAATG
>JAULKK010180085.1:0-16210 GCA_032355705.1 Rubia peregrina | reverse complement strand
ACTTTGTTTTCAATTTAAATGTAAGACACAAAATGTACATCCTAATATTTTAATTCATAATTTCGTGCAATGCGCGATGGCTCTCCGCTAGTTTAATGTAATACGGATGCCTTTTATTCTCATTCCTTTCCTACCTATTTAAATGAGACGAAAGTTTAATTATATTCATTGTAACTAGCGGAGTCCTACCGTGCGTTGCACGATATTATTAATTAAAAGTTTAGAATTAATTTTAATATACATTTTATGTTTATATTTGAATTAAAAGAAAATTTTCAAATTCAGTCATCTAAGAAAAATTATGTGATTTATGAAGGAAAATAATCAATTTAGTTAGATATCGTTGAATACTTAATACAATAAAAAATATTTGAATTTTCTTCAGTAGTATATATAGATATAATATAAATGAAATATTTATTTTTAAAATATATTTTCTAGAAGTTACATATGTTTTAAAATGTTATGATTGATTATGTCTCTGTTTGGCAGAGCTTATAAGCTGTTATGCTTATAAGCAAATCACTTTTTACTAGAGTTTGGTAAAGTGCTAAAAATAGCTTATTTTGAAAGTATAAACTATTTTGGGGGAAAAGCAGAAGCTGGTCTACCCTTGCTTTCAAAATAAGGCAGGTTTGCTTATAAGCACAGCTCTGCCAAACAGAGCATATACAGTATATAGTAAAGAAATAGAATCGGTAACATAAAATAATATTAGTGTGTTATTTTTAGATAACATGAGTTTAAGTTAGTCACAATGACTGACCGGTTGACAGCAAGTGAACCAAAGCACCAAAATAGAAAGCAAAGAAATTCTATTATATTGTGCTTTGAGATTAGAGATGGTCACCTATGAGACAACATAAACTTTAGGCAGGTCCCTTTGTACTATTATAACCCCATTATTCTCCAAGGACTTATTCCCAAATTTTTCCCAGGAACTTTTCTCCTATTTCCCATCATTCTTCTCCCTCCTGCTGCGATCTACAAAAAATGTCAAATAAATATCAACAAAAAATTATAAAACATCAATATAATTGCCAAACTGAAAATCATAAATATGAACTACAACTAACAAACATCAACCTATCGTCAAAATGAAAATCATAAACATCAACTACAACTAACAAAACATCAACAAAAATTTGCAAAACATCAACATAATCGTCAAACTGAAAATAATAAACATTAACTACAATTAACAAAACATCAACAAAAAATTTCAAAACATCAACATAATCGTCAAACTGAAAATAACAAACATTAACTACAACTAACAAAACATCAACCTAATCATCAAAATGAAAATAAAAAACATCCACTACAACTAACAAAACATCAAATGAAAATCGTAAAAAATATCAAAGCTTAAAACATCAACATTATCATCAAAATGAAAATTATAAACATCAGCAACAACTAACAAAACATCAACTGTAAATCATAAAACGTCAACTACAACTAACAAAACCTCAACCGAATCATCAAACTGAGAATTATACAAACATTAATTAAAACTAACAAAATATCAACACAGTTGTCAGACTGGAAATCATAAAATATCAACTGCAACTAACAAAACATCAACTAAAAACAATAAAACATCATCAAAGCTTAAAACATCAACTGAAATAAATCTCAACATTAATAATACTAGAAAACGTGAATGCTAACAACAGCAAAATTGAGGCTAGGGTAAATTGTGACTAAAGAGGCTGTAGATGAATGCTAAAAACAACATGAATGCCATGTATGACTAAAAAGGCTGCAGATGAGGCTAGGGTGGATTGTGATGTACCTTTCGAGGCCTTGTAAAAAAATCGATTCAAGATTTCTTATAATAAATTCATATGCCTTATCTTCTTTTTTTTAAGCCTTATCTTTTGATATTTCTCGATATTTTGTTTGTAGTGTTTGACTACTAGAGTCCGCCACCTTTCTCTCCCCTCTGAAAAACCTACTATTTGGTCATTCCTTGGAATGGGGGAGGGCCGGTCTAGTCACTAGTGCAGAAACTAGGTATCAACGACGATGAAAGTGGTTATAGGACGGTAAATATGAACTGTCGTCCCTAGCACTGCTGTTGTTCAGCGCACCATATATGCAGCGTTGATTAACCAGTGTGTTTCATGTAAACTTCGATGATTTATCGCGGCGTGGTACCTTTCGTTTAGCACCGCACAATGTTATGGTTGCAGAAGTTCCATTCTTTGTTTCGAAAAATGGTGTGTCACTAACAATGTTATGCCATTGTATCCGATTTTGGAAATATATTTGGTACTAGGAGATCCGATGTCAGAATTTTAATCAATTTTTTTAAGTGGGATGGGTTGTAGTTTCTGAGGTCGGAACACTTTTATGTTTCCTTTTAAAACGAGCATATGAATTTTTAAACTGATGTTCGTTACGAGATCAAATGATCTCATGTCATAAATGTAGTCATATTCACAATTCGCGGATTAGAAGCGGTGTTAGTCTACATCGACGTGGCTATATAAACATGTTTGTCTCGAAACAAAAGTCATTTCAACTACACTTCATGCATTACAACAAAATAAAATCATGAAAAATATCTATATGAAGTGCTTGGGACAAGAATTTATATTTTTAAAAAATCTAAACAATTATATTTAGAATTAAGTACATAACAAGAAGTATTGTATTAAAATGACTAAAAACATATGATATTGAAATAGATTATAATGGGCATGGGGAAGAGGTCATCCTCCAACCTATTGTGCATATTTGCATCATGTTCCCCACACTTTAAAGTGGCCTTGGAGCAACCAACTCGTGCCGCCATCATCTTGAAACATACACTTCCAAGCAAACCTAACATACGAGAAAAAAAGAAGGGGATTCTTAAAGTTAGAATTTTCTGTCAACATAACTAAGTTTTAAAGAGATGGGGCGTAAAAATAATGCTCGAATAAAACCCTACCTTGCATTCCAATCACTGTTATCATAATCGCGTTGTTACCATTGACAACTTTTGTTGGAGTTATGTTGTATTCCATCATTGGTTCTTTTTGTAATTGCATATTGTGTTGAATGAATGTCATATACACAAACCCGAGCAAATACATATTATATTTACAACAATGGATCCATTAAGAATGATGCTAGGGTTTTACGCAGAAAACCTATATTTTCACACAAGATGTAACAATGATATGCTATGGAAAAATAGATTAAGGACATTTGAAGCTCTAACATAGGTTGCTCCAATAACAAAACATTACAAAGTGGTCATTCAAAACCTACCCGAATTAATCTTAATTTCGTAACGAAACCTGAGGAGATGATCAAATTCATTTGCTCGGTGATTTTGAGTGTCCTCACTTCATGATGAATCCATGTATTGGTGGTTGGATGTGGGGAAGGGAAATTGTAATGGGGGGTGAAATTTTTTAAAGATGAAGTGAGAGGGTTAGGTTTTTGGGCAGCGATTGGGGAGTTAAATAGATCTACAAGTTTGATTGGGAGATTGCGTCGTGGTAATCCTTCATGCATTAACCATCAAAATATATAATGTCTAATAATTCTTTGAAATTAGAACACATTAGGTGAAGTGTTCCGAAATTGAAAGTTGTGTTGGGCTAGAGCTTGATATATATACGACACACGTTGAAATTTCGGGACAAGATCTCAGAACAATAGTATTCTTCCCCAACGCTTTCTTACTCCCAGCATACTTTGAAATTCCCCATCTGTCACACCTAGCAATTTATAAAATCCAAGTTCAATCTTAAAAAATTGGAACTATCTTTGATGGATCATTCTTGGTGTGCATTGAAATCAAAGGGGGGGTTCGGCATTGAAGGCTCCTTCCACGGTACACCTCAATCCGTCATTGGAACTGGTGGTGGACCAAGAATAAAGGTCCCCAATCCGTGTTTAAAAAAACCCAGAACATGGCATGATCATCGGCGTACACACAAGGCTAGAGTATGCCACAAGTTCTTTAACACGGGCACACCTCAATCCGTCATTGGAACTGGTGGTGGACCAAGAATAGAGGTCCCCATTCCGTGCTTAAAAAACCAGAACATGGGATGATCATCGGCGTACACACAAGGCTAGAGTATGCCACAAGTTCTCTAACACCGAGGCATTGAACCAGTACAAGAATTGGCTATACCATAAATGCATGGAAACAAAGTGTTAAAACCCAACTCTGTCTCTGATCTATGTTTTGATTACATATTAGAGCATTTCCATCTACATACACAACCTGATAACAATGGATTATCCAACTCATCACGAGGAAGTTGTCCAATTCTATGCTAATTTGGGAACGCATGCTAAGAACTCTAACTTAACCATGGTTAATGGAATACACCACTCATTTTTAGTGAATTCACAATAAATGTTGTGTTAGGGTACCCCTGGATTAAGTCTAGTTTTTTACGTCTCAACGTCCTCAATGACCCTTATGAGGTATATCACCAACAAGCGGGGCCTAGTAAGATTTAATCTCAAATCATTTATCTTGAAGATATGGGGCATAAGTATATTAGATTGCTAGAAGATAGGCCTAGCCAGGCTGATAAAAATGATTTATCAGTGATGAGCATGGATCAAAGATTGGTATTTGAGTGGGTGTGTATGAATGTGCTTCCTAGTGGAGAGAATTCTTGTAAAGTACATTTGGAAGCCTAATGACTTTCTATTACATAATGTAAAAGAAAGCTTTCAATCCGGGTTCACCCTATTCTCCTACTTGAACAAAGCAGCCAGAACTATGAAGAAAGAGTTCCCCTATTATTTCTTGGTCACTAAGATTATCCGAGAGAATAGATTTATGCCAGTTGACCGTCCACTGCCTCGTAAATTCTACGAAAAGAAGTGGCTAGACCTCAAGCAACTGGAAGTGGATTTAGAAACCAATAAAAATTATGGTGAAGGTTGTGTCAGGGAAAGCCGCTAAAAGTGTAAAGAGGGTCAGGGATGCAGAGTATGATGCTTCTTTATCAATAGAAATCAGTAAGTCATAATGAAATAATGTAAATTTGGTTGTTTTGTGAATGTCGTTTGTTAAATTGTAATGTATGTCATGAATGTCCATGGGGCGACAAAGGGTTTATGCAGAAGAAAGTCTTTCCATGCTTTGTTAACCAAATGGAATCCCTTGAGACAAAGGTCGAGGATCTTAGGGTTTGAACAAGATGCTTATCATCGCAGGAAAGAGATCAAGATTGAGATAAGCACATATAAGAGAAGGTTGCATTTGGACATGCTACATTATCCAACGATGGTGAAGAGAATGAGGATGAATCACACCAATGTTACGTTGTGGGCATTACAATTTTTCAGTTTTCATGTATTACATTTTGAATTTGAATTCACAGGGCTCATATAATAATTGAATGTTGGTATTTAAGCATTTCTCTAATGTTCCCAACAAGGAGTACTTGTCCCTGGACTTTATCCTGGTAGAGTTTCATTGATTGACTAAAGTTGAAACCAATCTGACTTACACAATTTCTCAAATAGATTTCTAATACCATAAAAGGGTACTTGTTTGATGTTAAACATAACGTTTGTGTTCCGAATTAGGAACTTATGTGTAACCAATTTGGAATATGTGTTGTGTAATTAATTGTTTTTCAATAACCAAATAAAATGAACCACGGCCAGGTTTCAATTTTGTAATGTGTCTTGTCATAGTGTAATGGCCATTTTATGAAATCAAGGATGAAATATTGGCAGCCACCATTTCAATAAAGTTTGCTTTCGACGGCTAAAATCATAACGGCTAACATTTGACATAAATTCTAATCGAGTTTTGAGTCTAGTACATGTTTCGAGACAAGAGCTGGCAACGTTATTAAATTATTTTATTTGTAAATATAACACACAATTAAGATTCCAAAATTGAAAACACGTTGTGAACCCACCAAAGAGTGTTTCAAAACCCTAACGAAATTGGAATTAGGTCTCCAAAAATTAACCAAACACCCCACACCTACATATTCAAAATATTCTATAAATTACCCGCGCGTACCACACAATTCACTTTGTAATTCAGCTCCTCGTGCAGATAATAATGGTTAAAACCCCAAAAGTTTAAAGTGTAAAGATTAAGGCAAAGAAGCAACCAAGCAAGCAAAAGAGAGCTCTGTCGTACAACGTTTCGAGGTTTGTGTCACTCGGTGCCTTTGAGAGATATCAATATTTTTTACCAAATGAAATGCTATTAGATTCATATGCATTAGTATTGAATGATAGCACAAGGCTAGGGTTGGTTTATTGTTTGAATTCGAAAGTTGTGCCGAGTTTGTAGCCATTTCTAATGGGGCACACTTTGACGAAGTGTGTCAATTTTATGCCAATTTTATAGAGACGAGTGCAGGTTCTTTATCTACAATAGTCAATGGTAGACGGTTTAAGGTTAATCCAGGTAAGATCAATGATATATTGAGTTTTCCCCACTGAGGCCTTGAGGACTGTTATCCGGCGGTTGATATGGACCCCTAAATATTTATCATCCCTCAAACTGGATGGTGCATGTTGATCCTCCGATGTTGAATCCTATTGAACTTGGAAAATTGTACTTCAATAGGTTCCATTTACAAATCGGATACAACTGGGAGCTATAAGTTGAAACATTTGACAATAGAAATTCGGATTCTATACAAGATGGTGGCAAGGGGGTTGGTTCCAGCATGAGGTCACATATGCAAGCCTATAATCACTGGTTTCATGTTGTTCTATTAATTTGTATAGAAGGTGAATATCAATCATGTCTACACCATTGTGTTACACATGTTGTCATCAGGTCGTTCATTCGAACAAGAAGGCTCTAAAATTTCCGTATGGTTCGGTCATTTCATAATTACTCAAGCAAGATAAAGTGAGATAAATACTTTGCTTTTTTTAGTGGAGAAGTTTCTCCTAAAATGTATGACCAAAATTTATTTGATAATAAGAAATGGAAACTCGTAGATGGAAATGGATGCATATGGGCATCAGAGAAGGCAACAACAGAAGGGGCACTGATGAAGGTGAAACAAAATTTTCTTATGATATTTCAATTTCGATTGCAAACCATATTCCTATGCTTATGTGAGGCAAATAAATTTAGGTAAGGAGGACAACGACGTGTTCATGTACAACATGTAAAATAATGAAGGCAAAGATGAAGAAGATAGTAAAATTGAGGATGAAGACTTATGAAATGAAGAAGTTTTTGAGGGAAATTAGACATGCGGAGATGGCTAGCCAAGAAGCACATTCTGAGACTTCTCATTAGATAACAATGTGTAGAATGTTTATTTCAAAACAGTATGTTTCATTGTGAATAATCGATGACGAAACATTGTCTTTTGAGCATAACTAACACTTTTTCTATTAATGGGATAGTTTGTCACTAACACTTCATTTATTGGAATACATGTTCTCCAGAGTTTTACTTGATTTCAACTCAAACCATAAATTCTGGACAAACTTCCAAAATCGGAACCTTTAGTGGTTATGTATAAGGTAACAACTTACATAAGCTTCCAAAATATACTTTCGATTCAAATTTGAAACTGTGACAGATTGATTTGTAAAACTAAATTTATAAATTGAACCGCGTAAGGTTCTAGTATAGTAAAACCCATCAAAGTACAATAACGAGGTGGTCTAAATAGATCGATAACGTAGAATACTTTTGAAGAACATAGAAGAAAGAAGCCAATGGCATTTTCGAGGGATGCGAAATGTGAGAATTTTTTTTGCAAATGACAAACCATTTTCACACTCCTCGACATTTTTCGCGATCCGTAAATGTTAGAGTATTGGATATTTTTTACTCAATTATTGAGTTGTATTTCAGACCTATATAAGGAACATTGTCACTTTTATGAGCCACACAATGTAGGCATTTTCCAGTTTTGAATTTAGAAGCTAGAACCCTAGTTCTTCTCTATTTTTTCATACATGAACTTATTTATGATGCTCTCTAGTTTTATTATGATTATAGTAGGCTAAAACCATATTGGGGTGGTTGATTAACACTTTTCAGCTTTGAAATGTGATATTTATTAAATTATATCCCTTTATTTCTTAGCTACTGTCTGGTACAGGATTACATTTATTACATGATTGATGCATGCTTTTGTTTGGAATGACATCTCGTGTGTGTATGTGTGTGTGTGAATCATTTATGTCTAGATACATGTATTGAACGTTAATTATCATTCCCTTTATCATATTAGCATATTTATTATTAGTTCTTAGGGAAATTTGATGAATTATTTCAATGACTATCACTTGTGTAGATGTTAGCAAGCCAATTGATTCCATGTGTTTATTGCTACTAGAAAATTTAATATGTGGCACTAGTCATCTAGGTTATCTAATTGTAAGGATGTTAGCACCGAGTTTCAAAAGATTCAAATGGTTGTATCTTCTAGTGTATTTCTGGGATGTTTATACATAGTTTGATGCTTGTATGTAATCTTTTTTTTAAAGTAGGAATTTTAAGGCCACTCCTATTGTGCATTTTAACTATATGTGAGGGAATAGGAGATTCTCATCTCCATAATAGATAGTGGAGAGGAAAAGGTAGAATAGTTTCAAAGATCAAGTCAAAAGTGGAAATCAACCAAAGAACTTTTTTTTATTATCATTGCATATTTATCACTCTTAGCTAACTATTTATTAATTTAAGAATGGTTTTATTTGAAATCAACCTCACTCTCCCCCGTGTAATAGTAATTTACGTCAATTATTAACAAGCCTATTTTTCTGTGATACAACCTCACTTATCACTGTACATTGGTGTACATCGAAGTCGAATCGATTATTTTTTACAAGTTAAAATGGAGATGTCCAAAAACTCTCAATCTGGGTATGTGAAATTGCACTAATAGCTAGGAACAACGAGGGTGGTTTCATTATAGCACATACTAGTTCGCCTTTATAATATGAAATGTTATCTTTATATCAGGGGCTGATTTTGCCGATTCTTATATGATTCTTCACTTTAATCTATACTGGAAACTATTTATTTAAATGCCATGGATATTATACTGGGTTATTTATTTTCTCTGTGGGAACTACATAGAATAGTTGATAACGTTAGTTTAAATTTAATGATATAAAAAATTACCCACATCCCTTAGACATGGAAATCCTCTAGCTAAATTAATTAGCTCTTCGAGAAAATGATAGTTTTGGCACTCATTTTTAAAGGAAAATTACGAGTTTTTTAATTAAAAAATTGTTCCTAAAACATTCCCACATTATTACAAAATGTTCCCAATTGATTCCCACATACTATTAGGCAGTTTAATTGAGTCAATATTGAAACGACATTCCTAATAGTGATAGTGTCACCATTGGAAAGTGGGGAACATGGAAACCAAGAACAACATAAGTGATTATGCGTGTGGTTGAATTGGTGGTGTTTGCAATATGGTGGAGGAGGCGGTTGAGAAAAAAAATGAAAGAAGAGGAAATTTTAAAGTGTCAATTTAATCTCAAAGTTATTAAACTACAATTTTTTAAATCTCGGTAATTGATCTGCACCTAGAAGCACGTGTTAATCAATGCATTTAGCACACTTATTAGTATCTTTTGTATGGTTGATTGCTATGTTTAGTTGGGTTTACATCACAAGGGGTTTAAATAGCCTTTGTTGGTTTTCTTGCTTGTATCCCTCATTTTATAGATTTATTTAGACCTAATGGATGCTATGTCCTTGCAAGCATCTAGATCCTATTTTTTGAGCTTCATTGTGGATTGCTCGTAAGCACTTCAGAGTAAAAGGTCATTTGCAAGAATGATAGTAGATATTTGAAGGGTATTCGCAAGGATGGTAGTATACTGAAGGTCACACGTTTAATCCTGGTAGCATATGGAAATGCGTCAAAGATAAAGAAGTTGAAGCCCGGATAACTTTGAAGACTGGCACGACCATGCTCTTCTGCACGGCTCATGCCAACCAATATGGTGGTGCAATTAAGTAAGGGTGTGGGTTGTGTGCTTTTGCATGACCTTTGCCATTATGCAGAATCGTGCGGCTAAGTATAGGAGAGGGTCGTGTCCTTTGCACAGCTCGTTCGCCTCAAAAATTAAGGTTTGAAGACCCAACCGACACCCCACGACGTATTTCATGGTCGAGCCTCAGCTCCAGCTCGCTGCCCGTACGGATCTGCACGGGTCACGCCGTTTAGACAAGCCAGAATACCCTTCCAGCCGACAGCCCACAAGGATTTTCACGGTCGTGTCGTTCAGAAGGCCGAGAGACCACATTCAGTCATCGGCTCGAGCGCTTTTACACGGCTCGTGCCGCTGCATCAACCTAGGTTTCTCCATTTTTTGTCCTCTTTAAGGCCCATTTCCTATATACTATATAAAGAACATATGTCTAATAGGTTTTAAAAGAAGTTAGAAAGCAAAACATTAGTTGTAATTTCTTATTCTCCTAGTTTCTAAGAGTAGGTAGGGATATAAAGGTAATAACCCTTCTCTCTTCTTTTAATCTTCCTAGTTTTGTCCAAGGGCATTGAATCCAATGATAAAATTGGGTTCAATGCTTAAGGAGAAGTTTATTTTCTCGGGGTCTAATATGTATTCATGACTTGGTAGCGATTTTGTGAGATTCTAGGTCTCCTTATCCTTTTATGTTTATGATATCGTGCTTGATTTAATCTTTACGTTCTTGTTAAATGCATGCTAGATATTATATGATATACAATAGTTATATTTTTCATGTATAGTGCTAGGCTTGTTTCCATTGGGACCTGTCAGTATATGTGGGATCGTGAGTCTCGACTATTTAAGTGTGTGTACATAGGTCGTGAGAAATGAACCCACACGAGTGTATGCCTAATTTTGAATGGGTCAGGAAACCCGGTAGATAATGCATGATAATTTTTAGCAACTAGGGTTGTAGGGTAGCGACCATTGTCGCTTCAACGTTAGAGTCGTATGAGATGCTAATTTGTTTGCCTATATAAGCCTAGGGAGAAGCGTTCACAGTGGAGGCCCGAGATGTAATTCTTTATGGGAAAGAGGAGCGCGTAACGGTTGGACCGTTTAACGCACTTTTCTAATTACGAAGGTGGTGTTGATAGAATAAACGTGGTCACCTTTGTGTGACAGACATTGGAAAATGTTGACTACAATCACACTATGTGACATAGACATTGAGATAGATTATACATCTTGTATTTGATAGAATCTAGTATCAAAATCATATACTGGTCATGTTAGGCAAATATCCCAAAGTCTTAGCTTAATTTTTTTAAATAAATTGCTTTGTATGTTTAGTAGTTTGTATACAACCCCCCCCCCCAAACATTGTCTACAACACTAGCTATTCCCGACACACAATCGGAGTGACGCCCGATTGTGAGTCTTGCGTAGTTAGCTTTTGAATCCTAGCATCTCTCTATACGACCCCAGACTTGCCATAAGCTAATTTTTTGTAGTTGGTAGTGAGTATGGGAGCAACAATATAGATTCTTATCTTTGCATCTAGCGCTCTGCGGGTTAATAGATCTCCCGTAATTTTTTTGATATATTAGCCACCATGCGGAGTGTAGATCAGTAACTGTTGATTGGTCTGTCAACTTCAATAATACATGTTATGTCTAATTAAGAACATTTCATAATAATCTGAGATTTATTTTGGAACATGGTGTAAAAAGAGGAGTGAAACCTATAATTATGCCTATAAGTGGGCACTTAAACTGTTATTTTCTCGCTCTTCAGAATCCTTATCTCTTCTAGGATTCCGTATCAAAGAACTGAGTAAAGAAATTGAGGGTTTAAATATATTTAAACCGAGTAGAGAAATTAAGGTTTTAAATATATTGGATAAGGAGAATATAACAATTTTTATTTCCTTAGAATAGATGCTACTAAATTTGAAAATGTCTTTTTCCCTCACAGAACGACAGTATAAAATTTCCTCCCATTTCAAAGCAATTGAACAAGGGTGCAACTGTTATACCTCTTCAAATGGTTGGGAACTGTCTGTGTAGTCCTTTTGTAGGGTTGACATGGGATTGGATGGGTGCGGTTTAATGATCCCTTTATACCCATTCTCACCTAAAATTTTCATACCCATCCATGTTCCATCACCCATGATATGTACAGTACTAGAATTCATCCGACCCCATCGGGTTTCATATAAAATCCACTCATGCCTCATCACCCACTTTGATATTTCTACCCACTTAAACCCATTGTACCTAGATTTGGTTTTGTCCCGTGTTCGTATCGTACTCGTGCTAGATTTATTTAAGGTCTATTGTCGTACTTTTGCCTATCGTGTTTCGTGTCATGTCGTGCTGTCAAAATAAAAATTGGACCAGGGAAGCCCACGTGCTTCGTGCCTTTTGTGCGATGTCATGTTTGACCCACATGTTGAATCTTAACATGCTTGATTGATTGAGTTAAATCAGCGAACCAAATTTAGTTCTTTGTTGATAAATTTTGAATACAAATATAAATTAAGTACGTGTACAATAAAAATAAATAAAATCAACTCAATAATTATATTTTTAAAATATTTTATTTTATTATAAAATATTTTAAGTTATATATAAAAATGTAAGTTAGAAATTTTAAGTTAGTAATTAAACAATTAGAAAAATTTAACCATTTATTATATTATTCAATTAACTAAATTTATGTTAAATTTATACTTACAATTTTTATGACAATTCCTAGTCACCTTCATATTATTATGTATTAAAGGTAAGGTGTCTAATCGATATAAATTTCCGGTACCTTGTTAAGGCGGTTTTAGGCAGAGGGGAAGTCTTAAGAAATGTGGCGCGTTCATAAGTTTATGAACACATCCCTTTACTTTTTAAGTTAAAAACTAAATATTATTAATTTAAGTATTGCACTGCCTCCGTCCCACCATTATTGTCATATTTGCTTTTGGATCAAAGTTTAAGGAGATCTGATGTGGCGGAAAATAATGGTAAAAATATGCGATATTTTGGGAGAGTAGTTAGTCCAATTTCAAAGTTGGATATTGTGGGAATCTAATAATATATGCTTTGTCATTTAAGATAATTTTTAAAGTATGTCTGGCATGTGGGACATGCGAAAATAGAAAGTATGTCAATAGTAGTGGGACAGAGGGAGTATTTTATAAATTAAAACATGTAATAAGGTGTGTTTGAATGTGATTAAAAATTAAAATTCAGTGTTTTGTTTAATAAATGCAATGCATAAGTGAAAAAATACAGTGATTTGACCATAACTTAAGACAAGCCACATGTTAGAAGAAGGGATGACAATGGAATGAGGCGGGTGCAGATTATGGTATCTCCATAGCAATCCCCACCTAAAATTTGCATACTTATACCCGCCCCATCACCCATGATGGATACAACATTAAAATTCACCCCACCCATCTGGTGTTGTATAAAATCTACCCTTCCCCATCACCTACTTAGGTGTCCCTACCCATTTTAAATCCATTTACTTACCCCGCTTATATATATATATCCAAAAACACCTATAATATGCTTTATTATAATAATTTTAATATTAAAAAATTTAAAAGTATTTACGTGAAAATATCGGACAAAGATGAGAAATACCGTCTTTCCATAGGTTTATGAAAGATGAAGTTTAATTAGAATAATAAAAAGGTAAAACATTTTAGTTGCAATATTAAAAATTTATTATGCAACGTGCCATAATTATAAGTTTTACGACATGATTAATGCAACCCAAAAAATTAATCTTCATTTTTTCTAATTGTAGTTTAAACTTTGTTCTTTCCATGACTTATGTAAAGATCATTTTTTAAGAGAAAGACTCAAAATATTATAGGTAAAACATGTGCATTATGGATAAATGATAATTTATTATACATTAAATTAGTAGGTATATTGCGAGTTTAGTGGAGCGGAGCGGGAATGAGATGGATGTGAACTAATATCCATGTCCGACCCCTTACCAATTGCAAGTATTATTTTCATATCCATACACGCCTTATGCCTATCAAAACCACCTCCTTGCCCGCCTCTTTGGAACGGATGTAGGGCGGATTTCATAAAAATCCGCCACACTGCCATCCCTAGTCAGGAAATCTCCTCTTAGTTAAAAATGTGTACTTATAAAATTGATATATAAAATTTGTAAATTACAAAATTATTTCAAAATTCATAGAATCACTAAAAAAGGTTTAGTATTGAAAATCTCTAAAATTTCTACAGTACCGAACATCATGCGTTGTGCCTCACTACAAAGAGAACGTCCTTGAACACCTTGTTAAACTACATAACGATTAGAACATTCATGATTTTTTTATTTCTATGATTTTTAAGATTAAATAATTATTTATATTTTAAAAATATATTTTAAAAGATTTTTAAAATTATAGAAAACTCGTTCCAATGAAAATAAATACCAAATCACTCATTACTTATGTTAATTATAAAATGACCTCATCTAACGGTTAGGCGCTATAAAACAAGACTTTGTGCCATAAAAAGTAAAGTAATATAAAAATCACTTCAATTCATCTTAATTTTTTAGAGACGATCTCCTATTAGGCAGACTATACTTTTGGTAGGGACTTTTATGCAATTATAACTCTATTATAATTCTAGGAACCTATCTCCAATATTTTTTCAGGGACCATTCTCCAATTTTTTCCCACCATTTCTCCTCCCGTTACAATCTGCAAAAAAAATAAAATCAAAGAGTCAATCTCTTGAAAGACGGTATTTCCATAAGTCATGGAAATACCAAGGTTTAAAGTGCAAATTAAAAGAAATGAAGGTAAAATTTCCGGGTTGCATGAATCGGGTTATAAACTTTATAACTACTACACGATGCATAATAAATTTTTAATATTGCAACTAAGACCTTTTAACTTTTATTATTCTAATTAAACCTCGCATTTCCACAAGCCTATTGAAAGACGATTTTCCCAAGATTTTCCCAAAATCAAAACATTAAAAAATACTTTAAAATGCAAAAAAAAAAACCCGTTGAACTGAAAATCCATAAATATCAACTACAACTGACAAAACATCAACTGAAATTCATAAAACATCAACTACAAATTGGAACAAAAAATGTTTTTAAAAAATCAATTAAATATCAAAAAAATTGAAAAAACATCAACATAATTCCCAAACTGAAAATCATAAACATCAATTACAACTAACAAAACATCAACAAAAAATCGTAAAACACCAATAAAACTTAAATTGTCAAATTAAATATCAAATTGAAAAATCATAAATATCAACTACAACTGGAAAAACATCAACTGAAAATCACAAAACATCAACAACGATAAAATTGTCAAATTAAGTATCAAATTCAAGCGTCAAATTGAAAAATCATAAATATCAAGTACAACTAGAAATACATCAATTGAAAATCACAAAACAACAACAAAAGATTAAATTGTAAAATTAAATATCAATTTCAAACATCAAACCGAAAATCATAAACATCTACTATGACTAAAAAAGCATCAACTGGAAATCACAAAATATCAACAAAGCTTAATTTGTCAAATTAAATATCAATTTCAAAATGTCAAAATGAAATGTTGGCATGCCTTGAATACATATTAGCCGCTTCGACAGGTTGGTACGGGGATCTCGCTGCCTGATCAACGAGTCGGGGGTCCAGGGGTGGAGCGCACCCTGGCCTGGGGGTCCGGGGGGCGGAGACGCCCCCTGCCTGACGGTATAACATGTCCTCTATTTGGGCTGTTATTGGCCTTCTATCTCCTGTTCCAGTTTGGGCCTAAATGTTTCTGGGCCCAAAGCTATTAGGGTTTAAGGTGGAGAGGGCTATATATAGTGCCTCGTCCTTTCATTGTAACTCTAAAAGATAGGATTGGTAGAGAGTAGGAAATCTGTAATTCTGGTCTTTCTCTCTAGTGGAATCTGATCTTGGTCGGCCGTGGATCTCCAAATTGGTGAACCACGTAAATTCTCGGTGTTTTATCTTTCACTTTATTTTTCAGTTTGTTCTCTCTCGGGTATTCCGCATAATAAACTGGTATCAGAGCTTCTGGTTAGATCTGTGGTGGGTCTATCAGATTTTGGGTTTATCATATTTGGGGTGGTCGGATCTCTGATATGATCGAGGAGAAAGATGGTTGCGCTGAACGTGAAGGTAGACAAGTTTACTGGGAGGAACATCTTCAGTTTATGGCAGATCAAGATGCGAGCTTTGTTGAAGCAACAAGGGTTGTGGGCGCCGCTGACAAAGGATTTCT
>JAULKK010179870.1:0-16214 GCA_032355705.1 Rubia peregrina | reverse complement strand
CAATTTGGAAGTGCGTCTTCTTGACCTTCTGATTGTATGCTCTAGCCATCTTCTCCTTATACGTCGCCCCTGTAATCGCTGCTCGTTGCCTCTTTTCTTCAAGTTCACCTAGTTCAGGTCTCATCATTTCGGGATTATCATCCTCCTTGTATACCTGTACTCGAAGGCTCAAGTTCTTGATTTCCACCGGTATTGCTGCCTCATGACCATAGACTAAACTATATGGCGTTTCTCCCGTTGGTTGTCGATAGTTGTTCTATATGACCACATGGTATTGGGTATCTTGTCCACCCAAAAATTTCCCTTCCCTTCCAATCTTTTTGTATACCCTAAACCATAGTCCTGTTGGTGACTTCTACTTGTCCATTGGCTTGAGGGTGAGCTACAGAGGTGAACTTATGTGTAATCCCTAACTTCGAGTACCATTCAGTAAAGACTCCACTAGTGAATTGTGTGCCATTATCCGAGATGATAGTTTCTGGCATACCGAAGCAACAAACTACGTTCTGCCAGATGAACCTTTCTTATTACCTTCGTTGTTACTCTTCCCAGCAGCTTTGCTTCCACCCATTTGGTGAAGTAGTCAATTTCCACAATCAGGAATCTTGCACTGCCACCACCTTTTGGAAACCTATTTATCGAATGGATATGTGTCATACACTCTTATTAAGCCAACTTGCAGTTTATGCGCTATTGGGGCATTAATCTGGAAACTTCTGCACTTAAGCACAAAGTTATATGCATCGTTGAACATAGTTGTCCAATTGTATCCTGCCCAAATTATCTTCTTCGCAATCGTTTGAGATCCCTGGTGCGTTCCGCATAGCCCTTCGTGTATTTTTTTCAAGATCTCTTCTGCTTGTAATGGTCCAACACACTTTATCCATGGAGATAGAAAACCTTTTTTTTGTGCAGGACTCCTCGTTCATAAATGTAATTGTGAGATCGTAGTTCCATGTTTATGGATTGTACCTTTTTAGTTGGAAACTTCCCCTTGCGAAGTAGTCTATCAGTGGTATCATCCAGTTCGCTTCTTCCGTTTGAACCGTTTAAACGATTGTTATTTCTGTACTTTTGACTGGAATAACTTCCACTTTTACATCTCTGTGTCCGACTAATGAATCAAACCTAATTGTTGCTAGATTACTCAAGGCATCTACCTTTGTATTTTCACTTCTTGGAACATGCTAGATATCAAAGTATTCAAGTTGAGCGATAATATAATGGTCTCTCCTTAAATAATTTATCAGTTGTTCTTCCCGCACTTTGTAGTATCCCCTGACCTGATGTACTACTATATGCGAGTTGCTAATACTCCGAACATTTTTTACCTGCATCCTTATTGTAAGTTCTAAGCCACATGTTAATGCCTCATATTTTGCTTCATTGTCGGTGACCAGAAAGTTGAAACGAAATGAATATCTGCGATCCCCTCCTTCTAGGCTGACTAATAGTAGTCCTTCACCACAACCTTCTTTATTGGATGCTCCATCCATGAACAGTTTCCATGCAACATCTACCCACTCAAATTTCTCTTTGCTGATTCTAAGATTCTGCTGGTCCTTCACGCCTTGTGCATCTTTGCTCGTCATCTCTGCAATGAAGTCTGATAAAGCCCGTGCCTTGATTACAGTTCATGGTTGGAATTGGATTTCATATTTCCCCAACTCGAGAGCCCACTTGGTTATTTTACCGGATGCTTCAGGCTTGCTAGGGATGTCTTTGACTGGATGATCAGTATAGAAAACTATCCCATGACTGTGGAAATAGGTTTGCAACCTTCTTGTTGAGTACACCAAAGCTAGAATTAACCTCTCGACCGACATGTACGCTCTCTATGCACTTTGCATCATTCTACTAATGTAGTATACTGGTATTTGTTTTTGTCCCTCTTTCCGTACTAGAACCGAGCTTACTGTGTTCTTTGAAACTTCCAAGTACAGATATAAGGTTTCTCCTGGGATTGGTGAATTTAATGTAGGCAACGCCTGGAGCCGCTCCTTCAAAGAATCATATGCTTTTTGACTTTCTTCGTTCCAGCTAAACTTCTTTACCTTCTTCAGGACTTCGAAGAGTGGACAGTGTTTCTCAGCTACCTTTGAAATAAATCTAGTGAGTGCTGCCAACGATCCCATCAATATTTGTACTTCCTTGACTGTTCGTGGTCGAGGAAGATCAACTATAGCTTGTATTTTCTCTGGATTGGATTTCCCTGGAGGATACCCTATATCCTAAGAATTTCCTCGTGCCTACTCCAATTATGCATTTCTTAGGATTGAGTTTCATGCCGATCTCAATCAGTGTATCTAATGTCTCCTTCAAATCCTCTGTGAAGCTGCATATCTTTCTACTCTTAACAACCATATCATCAACATATGCTTTCACATTTTACCCTATTTGATTGCGAAATGCACTGTCGATCACTCTCTGATATGTTGCTCTTGCATTTTTTAGGCTAAATGACATTTTCACAAAATGGCATTTTCCCGAAACTTGTTATGAATGTCGTCGTCTCCGCGTCTTCATGATTCATCAGTATTTGGTGGTATCCTTTATATGCATCCAAAAGGCTAGGACTTCGTACCCTGCAATCGCTTCGACTAGCTAATCAATCTTAGGCAAAGGATAATAATCCTTTTGGCATGCCTTGTTTAGATTAGTGAAGTTGATACACATTCTCTATCTCGCATTTTTTTTACCATCACTGGGTTCACCAACCATTTCAGATATGTTACCTCCTTCAGTATACCATCTTGAAGCAAAACTGTAACTTATTCTTCGATTGCTTTCTGCCTGTCACTAGCGAAACTTCGTTGCTTCTGCTTGACCAATTTAACTGAATCGCTAATGTTCAGGGAATGGGTAGCGATTTATTGGTTCACTTCTCCCATGTTCTGCACACTCCATGCGAATGTATCCTTATGACTTTGCAGGATTCTTATTACCTTTTATTTCTCCAGATCCGGAAGATGCTTCCTTATTTTGATGCACTTAAAAGTGTCTTCGTCATCCAGAGTGACAACTTCAGTTTCTTCTTCCAGGTCTACTGCTGACTCACATTTCCTGAGTAAGCTGTTATCTGCCATCTTCGTTTGCTCTAAACTTTTCATGTGTTCATCGCGATAACCATACACTGCCTCATTGTTGGTTGGTTTCCTCTTATTATTGCAATTTTGAGTGGAGTCGGGAACTTCATTACTAAGTGGTATGGAGATCATATTGCCTTCGTTGTGCTCATCCAGGGTCTTCCAATGATGGCATTGAATGAACTTGGCGTGTTCATGACCACAAAATAGAACATGATGGTGCAATTTCTATCACTCTCACCAATGGTAACATGCAACAGTATATTGCCTAAGGTTGTCTCTGCTCATCCCGTAATCCTACAACTGAGGATGTGGACCTTTTCATATCCATCTACTTGAATCCTAGCTTATCGAAGCACTAAACAAATAGGATTTCAACTGTACTTCCATTATCCACAAACACTCTATGAACTGTTGCATTTCCAATTTTAGCGATGATGACCATTGGTTCATTAAAAGACGAAGCTTTGAGGACTGCATCCTCTTCATTAAATGTGATTGTTTTGTTCGGACGAAGGCTTTTGTCAGTAGGCTCTTGTGGTGGAGAATATCTAGCCTTGGATTTCCAAGCATTATTGGATAGAGACTTAGTTGACCCATGCATAGACATGATTACTCTTTCTGGAGCCTCAGTCACTGTATCTTCATCATAATCCACCACTGATGTCATCCTCAAAATTTTGCTCTATGTGTTCGCTATGCCCAAGTTTTTTGCCGTAGAGGTCCCTGCCTTATTGGATTCGTTGTACCGGCTTCCCCCATCATCTTTCTTGTATTGGCTCAAATAGCCGTTCCAAAGATTTTCCTCTATCTGCTTCCTCATATCTCTACAATACTCGATATCATAGCCATGGTCTTTGTGGAAAACACAGTAGTATTCTCTGGATCTTTTATCAGGGGCTGCTATCATTGGTGCCGGTTCGCAGAATAATTCCCTATTCGCTTGCCATATTTCCCTTCTTAACCTTTTCAGGGGTGTCTATTGGAATGATGCGCCATGCATCCCCGTTTCTCTTCCCTTGTAAGCATGGTTCAAAAATCGCTAGGCGCTCGCTGGGCGGAAGGGCACCGGCTAGCGCCTAGCCGATTAATCGGGGATTAATCGGTCTAGACGGATTTGTAATATTTTATTATTTATATATAATTAATTGATATAAAAAATATGAAAATAATTTAAAAATAAGAAATTTAATATATAAATAATAAAATAATAAAATTTCAAGCCCATTTACGGATATGGCATTGAACAAATGGGTTTCAAAAGACTTCTTTTAAGTTAAGTTCTGACCCGCATTCGGTTTATTTGGTTCAAACCGAATTCAAATCGAAAACCAAATTTCAAATTCTGTTCGGGTAGGCCTAAGCGGGATTAGGCGGGGATTAGTCGGGCTTAGGTGGGATTAGGTGGCCCAAACGCCTAGGCGGACCGCCTAGGCCCTATGCGCGGCGGACAGGCACCGCCTTGCGCCTATGCGGGGAGTAATCGGGCCTAGGCGGGGCCGTTTAGAACACTGAGCCAAGGGCAAAAAGACATGTGTTATAGGTTATGCAGCTAAACAGAAGGCATACATAATTTTTTATCTAAAAAATTAAAGGTAATCAGTTTGAGGGATGTTTTTCATGAGGATATTTTTCCTTATCTTGATAAAGAAAAAATAGAAGATGAACGTATTAATACAAAACAAGTTTGTATGACAGCACGTATTGAAGAAAATGTTTCTGAGCATATTGATCAAGTTCACATATCACTATCATTTGAAAATTGGGAGCATTCAGACGATTAGGTGCCTAACAGTTCTGATCCATATATTAAGGAACATTCTTTATCAGTGACGCCTGGTACATCCTATGAATACCATAATAATCAAATTCAGCCTAGACTTCCTCAGAGGACCAGACAAATACATGTATGGATTGCTGATTATGTCACTAATCATGCGACTGATCATTTTGAGATGATATTTCCATATCCAACCCATGTTGTGCTTGCAAGTTCAATGCAAATGGGAAAGGAACCAGCAACATATAAGGATGAATGCACACAAGGGGAGTGGATTCTGGCTATGCAGAAGGAACTGAGTTGAGGCAAATAAAACTTGGATAATGACATCCTTTCCAAAGGGAAAGAAGGGTATTGGATGTAGGTGGGTGTTTAAACTTAAGCACAATCCAAATGGAACAATTGAGAGATACAAGGCAAGACTTGTGGAAATGGATACAACCAGATGGTGAGAGTTGACTACTCGGAGGTATTTTTACCTGCGGCTAAACTTGTTATTGTAAGGTTATTATTTATTATTGAAGTAATAAAGGAATGTCCTACACACCAGCTTGATGTGAACAATGTTTTTCTTTGTGGAAAATTAGATGAGGTTGTTTACATGAAAGCACTACCTGGTTACAAAGCAAAGGGTGATAATCAGGTATTTTACGAAATAGATCACTTAATGGTCTTATAAGAAGGCAAGTAGGCAATGGAATCAAGCTTGTAGTGATGTTTTGTGCACTTATGGTTTTCAGCAGTTAGCTCATAATCCATGTCTTTTTATGCTTGCAATGTTTGGTCACATAGTTTTCCTTATTGTATATGTTGATGATCTTTTGATTATTGGAGATTCTCAGGGGATGATTCATGATGTAAAGACACATCTAAATTCATAGTTTTATGTAAAATATTTAAGGAAGGAAAAGTGTTTCCTTTAAGTTGAGATTAGCAGGATAAGAAATGACATTCATTTGCATTAGAACAAATTCATTCAAGATTTTACTACAACAATCTGGTTTTGTGAATCCTAAATTATTTTCTACCCCCTTTTCACCTGGAACTCAATTAATTGAGGACAAGACTTCTATGCTTGCTGATCCATCAAGTTACAGGAGGTTGATTGGAAAGCTGCTTTATCTAAAAATTTCAGGACCTGATATCAGCCTGCGGTTCAGAATTTGAGTCAATTTGTTCATAAACCAACGCAGGCTAAATTTAAGGAAACTATTCATGTTCTTAGGTATTTTGCAGGGACTTCGTCAGTTGGTTTGTTCTATTTGGTTCAGAATCTCAACTCTTTGCGTGCTTTTCTGATGCGGATTGGGCATCATTTAAAACAAGGAGATCTATTACAGGTTATTGTGTGTTTGTAGGATCAGCTTTGTGGGGATTTTCTAATGCGGATTGGGCATCATGTAAAACAACAAGGAGATCTATTATAGGTTATTGTGTGTTCGTAGGTTATTGTTTTTCATGAAAAACAAGTAATAAAGTACAACTTCTTGTAGTTCAGCTGAGGTAGAATACAAGAGCAAGGCTGCCTTAACTGGGGTATTATAATAATTTTCTTATATGCTCAAAGAACTCCTAGTTCCCGTATCGTAACCTATTCCTCTATGGTGTAATAATCAGACAGCCCTCTACATCACTTATAATCCATTTTTTCATGAACAAACAAAGCATATAGAACTGGATTGTCATGTAATAAAAATTCAATACTTAAAGGGATTTTTGAAGTCTAAGTTTATTCCTTCAATATTGCAGCTGGCAATTGAAGTTGATTGATTAGTTTTAGTTGTAAATACAAGTTAGATATTTTCTCTAACTAAATTAGCTAGAAGCAGCAATATTTACTTTTTAGTTAGATTCTTGTTTTACTAAACTGATTCTAGGCTAGACTAGCTTGTATATATACTGATCATTCTTTCAGTTTTCTATCAATATACTGAAAGCTTCCATAATCTTTGTTGTTACTTTTCAATAAGGTCGAGTAGCTGATTGTGGCTCGTGAACTTCAATCACGGAATTTTCTGGATTGAAAGGGTTCATTTGTGTAAGACTCACCCCACACTAGAATAGTCAAACATTGTGTTCAAATTTCATCAGGATTAGTTCTAGGTGTTAGTTAGGAGTTATACGGCCAAAATTTAGTACAATGTTGTAAATATTTAAATTAATGAAAAATAAAACATTGTTTTATTTTTTTTAACTATGCCTTTTCATTTATCCATTAACCCAGACGGGCCTAACTATGTAAATATCACTTTTCTCTGTAATTCTTCCTTACTCAAGATCACAACATTATCGTCCCTAAATTGTATCAGCCGCATTTACTCAATGTGCCACCCCACACTGCATAAACATAACATCTATTTCTTTTAGTGTCGCACATCAAAATCAACTTCATCTTATTTACTTGGCTTATTTACTTTGATTGGAGTTAGCTTTTTTCCCATTTGAGTATTTCTGATTCTATTTTCTTTCCATGGCCAACTCTTTTTTGCCTCTCTCCATCACCGTCCTCATTCGCCTAATTCTATTCAATTTATTATACTCGAATTATATTTTATGGAAAACACAAGTTGAGACCTTGTTGGAATCAAAAAATATCTTTACTTTCTTGGATGATTCATTTCCATGCTCTTCTATCACCATCATTGTCTCCTCATCTACTTTGGTATCACGATCGTCTTCCCCCATCACCGAATTAATTAGACGTGCTCGGGACAAGCATCTTCAATCTTTTCTTCGCTCCACTCTCACATAGGAGGTTATAGGTGTTACAGGCAGGTGTTTTACAGTAGCTAAAATTTGATCCTCACTTGCCATGCTTTTCAAAATTAGTTTGCGGCCCGGGAGATGTTGCTTCGTGACTAACTTAATTCAATTTGGCATGACTTTGGTAGTAGTCTTGATTTTCCCTCTTGTTTAAAGGAAATTATTATTGATTTAATACTCTCAGATCTCCTCATTCTAACAAGAACTACATTCTCTATTTTTAGGGGTTTAAGGCTAGAATTTTCTCAGCTTTCCAGTGTTATTTTAACGTAAAATCTATTGCGTAATTTTTCTGATGTTGTATCTCATGCCATAAGTCATGAATATTTCCCAGATGTGGCTGGTAGTTCTCATTCGTATTCTATGAGGAATCTGAAACTTTCTCTGATCATTCCCAGTCAGTATTTGGCCAAAATAACATTGGTTACGTAGCGCGTAGGAATCACGTGCCACTCACGTGTGGCCGTGGCTGTCACTCTAGAGGCAGCTCTTATCCATTTAGTCATGGTTGCCGTTGCCATACTCTCATATGCCAGTTGTGTTCTCAGTTTAGAAATTATACTACTCGGTTTAAAAAGTTTGCGACTGCCATGTGAAATTTTGATTCACCCAACATTGCTGAATCATTTCACTCTGATGTCTCTCTTAATAAACCTGCTTCTCCAGTCTCTAATTTGGTGTAGACTCTGGTGCTATCAGTCATCTCACTTCTACAACCACTGGACTTAGAAAAATTGTTCCTTATAGTGGTAATCACTCCATTATTGTTGGCAAAGGTTATTCTCTCCCAATTACACACGTTGGTTCTTATCGATTTTCCAATGGTTTTTCTCTTTCCAATATTTTGGTTGCTCTTGAGATCAACAAAAATCTTCTTTCCATAAGCAAGCTTACTGAGGATTTGAATGCTATTATTACCTTTGATGATAATCCTTTGTTATGCATAATCGAGAGACAAAGGAAGTCGTGGGTTGAGGTCTTGTGTGTGGTCTCTATGCGCTGGATCAAAGTGGAGATGCTTTGTTTTCTTATGCAAAAGACAATAGGTGACATGCATATTTTGATTTATGACATGCTAGAACCGACCATATTTCTTTTCAGACTATTGCTCAATTGAATAAATTAAATTTAGTTTTAGTGACTTGATCATTGTCGCAGCTTCCTAGTGTGCTTTGCTTGGAAATGGTTAAAAAGCAAAAGACTATTTTTTTGCTAATAGTGAATGGGCTTCTTTTGTTCTTGATTCTAAACGGACTTGTTTTTTACTAATCGTTTGTATGAATTTTTTTGTAAAAGTATATTTTTCATACAACTGATAAATGACAACTAAATAAAAATGTTATTAAACTAAATGTCAATTTTAGAGGATTGACCGGTCAAATGTCTATTTTGGCCGAATTTAACTTTTTTTCAAACACTTACAAAAGTTGATGATATTAATGATATATTTAAAAGTACTGAATTTTGATCCTACACTATCATGGTCTGTATAAATATTATGGCATGTGCAATTCATATTTAGTAACACATGCGTAAATAAATTATACGTTATTCAAAATATATTTATGATCATAATTATTTCTATATAACATGCAAAATTTCACTTTAAAATAGCCTTAAATTATAATTGGTGTACTCTTAGAACAGATTATCAAGTTCTAGCATATAGTAAATTTAATATGTTAGAAAATGTTTTATGTGTAGGTGTGAGGCGAATCCGATTCTATCATGTATTCCACAAATTTATCCTTTCTTTAAATCCACAAAATTTTAAAATATGAAATAACATATTTTTATACTCGTTTAATAAATTCTCAATTTTCATGTCTATGATTATAATTAATGTAGGTGAATTTTATTATTTTTCACACCATATATTTTTTAAATAGAATTTTCCTAATTCTCATTTCTTTGAAAAAATTAAAATTAAAAGTTCAAAGTCCTAATTTCTTCAAATAAGTTTTTAAAACTAAATTTTCACACTCCTCATTTTTTTTCACTCACTTGTTTAAAATAAATTTTCATAATCCTAAATTCTTAAATATTAAATTCTTAGAATTTATATTTATAGGTGAAATATTAACATATAAGAATCCAAAAGTCAAATTAATATCCTTTGACTAGTATATTAACATTGAATGAATATTGATAATATATTCATTTAAAATTACATCTTTCCGTCCACTATAGTCACCTATATTCACAAATTTTTGTCGTCATTCCTATTTTTTTCATTTTGACTGGTCAAACATATTATCGATGAAGGAAAATAATATATAGTTTTTTAAATATTTAAATGTGTATGAATTATAATATATATTGAATTTGTCATTATGGATTATATATTTTTTTTATGAATAATATAGTTTTCCTAAATACTAATATTTGTTAAGAGAAATCAAATTTCAACATGATATACTATAGATGTCTTGTATTATTTTTTTACTATAAGATGTTTTGTGTCTGAAATCAAGAGACGAATTAAAGTGAATGAGTGTTCAAATACAAATTACTGAATGAATATAGTGGAGATGGTGTTAGTGGCGGGATTTATGAGGAAAAAGATGGGATTTATAAAAAAGAAGGAAGTTTGAATAAATTTTTTGCGGAATTGAAAATATATAAATTAAGAGAGTGCACTAGTTGAGGTAATATGTTTGACTAGTCAAAATGTAAAAAACAATTAGAAATGACACGTATCACTCTCGACACCCTAATAGACTGAGATTATGTGCAAATTGGATACTTATTTGTATATAATAGCTACAGAATTGTAAATGTAAAAGCAATCTAAGTGGACGGAAAGGATGTAATTTTGAGTGAACATATTATCAATATTCATTCAATGTTAATATACTAGTCAAAGGTTATTAATGAGAATTTTGGATTTTTCTCTTAATATTTTGTTATTATATATATATAGGGGTGAGTTCATGTGAGAAAATTTTCTTAATCCCCTTGATGTGAGAACACCCACTTATGTAATCTAATCTAGTGGTTATTAATGGCTCGAGAAATTATACTCGCGAGTGGTTGAGTTGGATTAAAACTTCAAGTCGGGATATTAACGTTGAAACCGGTTATTATTGTTATTGTGAAAACAAGCAATACTTACTGTTACTCCGGAAACATAATTATTGCAGAAACAAACAACTTTCAAAGGTATAACCTGAACATGGGATTTCCAGCTCCAATTAATTAATTGTGTTTTCTTAGACTAACTTATAAGCAACACTTAAGCACTTACCAGCAATAATTGAACTACCTTTTAATTATACTCTAAACACCAAATTTTTGTAGCGCACATAAGAATTAAAAGAAACACCTATAAGTTACATTTGAAGCACTTACAAGCGACGATGGAAACACACCTGGCTTATACTCTAAACATCAAGTTGTTTTTGTAGAGCTCGTAAGAATTTAAAAAAACAATCTACAAGTTACATTTAATGCACTTACAAGCAACGATTGAAACACCTTTGGATTATACTCTAAGCACCAAGTTGTTTTGTAGCGCTCGTAAGAATTAACAGAAGCACCTAAAAATTACATTCGAAACACTTACAAGCGATGATTGAAGCACCTTTGAGTTATATTCTATGCAACAATTTGTTTTTTGTATTGAACTTAAGAATGAAAATAAGCACGTATAAGTTACATTTGAAGCACATACATGCAACAATATAAGAACCCTTCAGTTATACTCTAAATACCAAGTTGTTTTTGTAGTGCACGTAAGAATTAAAAGAAGCACTTACAAGAGACGATTGAAGCACCTTTGAATTATACTCTAAGCACCAAGTTATTTTTGTAGCGCTCGTAAGAAATAAAAGAAGCACCTATAAGTTACATTTGAAGCACTTACAAGCGACGATTGCAACACCTTTGAGTTATAATTGAAGCACCTCCAAGTATAAAGTGAAGCACCTACAAAATACTCAAAACATTTCCAAATATAACGTTGATAAGGAAATGATTTCTATTATCTAGAATTCACTGGATTAATAATGGGGATAAAAAAGAAGGATATTGACGAAAAAGAAGTTTCTTGGTGATGGAAAAATAGGAGCAATATAAAGAAGTAGTTAAAGAAGGTATAAATGAAATTTCAAGAATGGGGATGAAAAATAAGGATATTGATGGAAAATAATTTTCTAGGTGATCTTAGTGATGGTAAAAAAGGAGCAATATAAAGAAACGGGAGCAATATAAGGACAACGTATGAATCGGAGAAACGAAGATGATGAATATCCAATTAATACTCTCAAATAAGATTTAGATCGGACCGTGTATACTGCTTTTTATTTTTTTAAATTTCAGCGGAAATTTATCAATCATTGGATTAAGCTAGTTCAATGGTTGAGATTTGTTCTCACATAAGTGAGTGTTCTCACATAAGATAGGTGTTCTCACATGATCCTAATTCTCTCTATATATATAGTGTACGAACCCTTTCATAGCACAGAATCTCTATCCTCCTTAGTTTAAAATCTTATTATAAAATACCCTTCCTCGTTATATAACAATTAAGGAGCAGCCATAAAATCCCAGACTTTCATCACAAACCTCCTAACAACTTTCATTGTTAACTCTTCCCCAAATACATACATTATTAGTGAATGATCCCAATAGTCTAGTTCACCTTGCACATCATCCAATTCAATTTCAATTTCCACTCTTCCTTCAAAAATTGAGAAAAATCAACCACTCTGATGCTCTCTAAAACTACCATTCATCTCTCTCTAACACCTTCAATCTCTGTCATCTCTTCTTGCCGATAACGGCTACTTTTCTTCAAAACAGTCAGCTCTATCATTCCCCTAACACACTCCAATGGAGGCTCCACCTATAGGTGTGAGCCCTCCCTCCTACTTACAATCTCTGATGGCCAATAATCCCAATTCACATCACCCTGATAACCTCGTCGGAAACCTAGGACTTCACCCCTTATTCCACTTCAAAGGTGTAACCGCTTGCTTATTCCCTCAATCCAAAATTGAAACTATTGCCCAGCCTTTCAATAATGCTCTGATTGGGAAATTCTCAAGAGGAAGGCCTGCGCTGGAGGTCGTTCGAAAAGAAAAGAGGACAATCGGCTTCAAAGGCCACTTTCAGGTCATGGTAATGGACGCTAGGCACGTCTGTCTGACTTTTGATCTTTCGGAAGACCTCCAACGGTGTTGGAGAAGACCTTCTTGGACAATTGGAAATCTAATGATGAAGATCCTCAAATGGTCTGTGGACTTCGATCTAGAAGAGGAGCCCCCTTTTGCACCGGTTTGGCTGAACATAGAATTTCCTCCAACTCATTACTTTCATCCTGCAGTGTTAAGAGGTATTGGTAATGCATTAGGGAATTTCATTCAAGATGATGCTCCAACCATACATGTTACTAGGCCATCAAATATTCGTCTGTGTGTGGAATTAGACCTAAGAAAACAATTGCCTAGCAGAATTAGATTGGGATCTATTGCTAGGAACAGATGGTACAATATATTTTATGAATCCAAGCCACTTTATTGCTTTACATGTTGTAAGATAGGACATTCTCAAGAAATCTATAGAAGGAATCTACAGAGGTGTTCCCAACAGCTATTTAGGTCCCATCATGCTCTCTCTCCAGATTATGCTATTGAAAGTGAGGCAAATGTTGATACTAACTGCTATCCCTCAAATGTGAGAATTTCTCGAATAGATGCTCTTCTGAAAAATGAGACGTATATCAGTTTCCCCTCACATGAATAGAAAAAGTACCAATGTCCCAATTAAAGAATCTGTTAGGGTGACACCCAGAATGACAAGAAATTCTTCAAAGTCTCCTCCAAAATATAGCAGTCAAGACCCCAGAGGATCTCCAAAATCTTCCAGATGGCAGAAAAAATCATATCAAGGCGGTCCAAACTATTCAGGCCTTACCCCAGCAGCGAAAGACTCGAATGCTGCAACCCAAACACTTTCAAAGAAGATTATAGAGCAGGCCTTCTCTAAAACTACTAGCTAGGTGGAGCAGCAGCTGCCACCCTCAGCCATAATGGTCCCAACTCATGCTACAAAGCCCAGCATCTCCCCAGAAGAAGCCTCCCTGATTGCAAACATAGCAGACACAGTCCCAGATATCTTTTATAAAGATGACCTCTTTACTAATACATCTCTATCCTATAATAATTGTAGTCTTACTATTTTGACTATTGTTCATTATGATAAGCCTATACTCACTAGTAACAGTTTTGCATTGCTTCAGGATTTGTCAGACTCAAAGCTCCAGGGCCTGGATCCACGAGAACAAAACTCAGATGATGAAAAATTTTCATCCAGCTCTCTCAAAGAACTTGGGTATAACTCCCACTCTTCCAGTGGGAACTCCCCAAAATACAAATTGGTTGTTTCAGGTAACATAGAACCTTCTAAAGATTGTTCCTCTAACCCTGAACAGGAAATTCAAAGAGGTAAGAAAGTGAAAAGCTACTTCTCAGGGTTAAATATGATCTTAAAATAATCTAATAGGCACAAAATGAAGTTTTAAATGATTAAACACACAATCATAGCTAATTGTTGGATCTGGAACGGTAAGGGTTATAACAAATCCATTCCTGGAATCAAGTAATTAATAATTAGGAATAAATTAACCATGGTCTGCCTCTTGGAACCAATGCATAACAATGATGAAATTATCGTGCTAGCAAGAAAGTTAGGACTTGACAATTCTTTTGCTGCAGAAAATAAAAGAATATGGCTTATGTGGAATAATTCTATCAAGATGTCTTTTCATGCTCAATATACTCAATGTTTAGCTATGAAGATACATGATAATAATTACCTTAATTCCTGGCTAGCTATTTTTGTATATGCTAAAAAAATAAGGATCTTAGGAGGTTTTGTGGACAAACCTGATTACTTTACCTCAGCTACCTAAAATGATCATAGGAGATTTCAATGTGATTACATCACAGTCTGAGTACATAGGAAATAACATTCCTAATAGGGTCATCATAGATGATTTTAATGTACTAATTGGCACCCTTAGATTAATGCATATTAACACTGTAGGACCTCTCTTCACATGGACAAATAATAGGAAGGTTGGTAGAGTATATAAAAGATTATATAGGGGACTATGTTGCATGAACTGGAGCACCATGTTTCCTAATTCTACAATTCAGGTCTTAAATAGGGTCTTATCAGATCATGCCCCGTTGATGTTAAATATTAAATCCTCAACAATCTCAGTCCATAAGCCATTTAGATTTCAACTTATGTGGTTAAATAGAGAAACTGAAATTAGGAACCTCATTCACCAAAACTGGAACCAACCAAGCCACTATACTAGAATGAGAGGCTTTAGTTACAAACTTAAGAGACTAAAAATGGCTTTAAGAGAATGGAACAGGGAGTTCTTTGGAGATATTCATGCCAATATCACCAAGGCTGAGGAAAATGTGGCTGGGGTAAAATCTCAGTTACTACTGCTCACACAGATCAGAACATGATTAATCTCAACAAACATAAGGCTAATTTACTTAGAACACTAAAAGAGGAGTCCATTTATTGGAAACAAAAATCAAAGGTTAAATGGTTTAAATTGGGAGATTGTAATTCTAAAAAAAATCACATGGCTAACAAAGAAAAGAACTCCAAAACAATGATAACTAAAAAAAGAGGAAGGCTCTTGGACTACGGATCAATCTGAAATTGCTGTAGAAGGGGGTACAATACTTTAAGGCTTTGCTGGCTCAATCGACACAAGATACTTCAGGAAGGTTTTTATATCCATTCCTAAAGGCTATGCATAAGCTTATAGATGAGGACACTAACACAAAACTCCTACATACTTCAAATCTGGAAGAAATTAGAGGAGTGGTTTTCAAGTCTAACCAAGACTCTGTTCCTGGACCTGATGGTTTTCCTGCAAAATTCTATAGGTTTGCATGGAAAATCATAAAATATGATCTGTTGGCTGCTGTAAATCAATTTCTTTCAGGAAGAAGAGTCTCGCAGGCCCTTGCTGCAACATTGATTACACTTATTCCAAAAAATAGTGTGCCCAAACTTTTGCGGATTATAGGACTATTAGTTTATCCAATTTTGTTAACAAGGTCTTATCTAAAATACTAATGGATAGACTAAAACCTATAATGAACTTAATAATCTTAGAGGAACAATCTGCTTTCTTTATATAAAAAAAGGATATCTCAGACAATGTCATTCAAATGCAGTAATGTTTTAGGCTTCTAAATAAAAAATGCAGTAATCATAACTTAATCCTTAAGTTAGACATGCACAAAGATTTTGATATGGTCTCCTGGGGCTTCTTAAATTTTGTGTTATTGCCCTTTGGTTAATTTTATCAAATATAAGTGCTGCTACTTTCTCTGTGCTTTTTAATGGATCCCCCCATGGATTTTTTTAAAGCAACAAGAGGAATCAAATAGGGAGACCCCTGTCACCATTTTTATATAATGTAATTACTGAAGCTTTCTAAAGATCACTCATCAGGTACTTTCAAGCAGGTTGATGAATATGTTTCCACCGATAGAAGTCTCCCTTCGTGATCCTTTGAATCGCGTCCGACCTGCAAGACAATGCCC
>JAULKK010179761.1:0-16214 GCA_032355705.1 Rubia peregrina | reverse complement strand
ATAGCAAAACATGAAAACACTATTTGGTCTAGTTTGGGAAATTAAAGCAATTTCCATATTATTTTTGGAATTTTCCCGTCCTTCCATTAGGTCAGAACTGGCAAATAGAGCCAATTGACACTCCTTGGAGTTTCAGTTAATTAAATAATTAACCTCTTTCTTCCACCTCAGTATTTGAGACAACAACTAAGTCACTCCATTTTTTTCCTCCACGGTGGTTGAGACCAATTTGAGACAACTTCATGGACCCCACTTGATTCCCTATATCCTACTCATTATTTTTACATTTAATAATTAATTTGAATACATTAGTTTACATAAAATATATTAAAATGTGAAATTTAATAATACACTTTAATTTTTTAAATTTCTCATCAAAATTTTATTCATTTTATTAAAAAATAATTTAAATATTTTGTTCTTGTTGTAATAATTATTTAACAAGAGTTGTCAATTCTTTTCAATTTTTACAAGAGGTTTCTGTTTTATTAATTATCTTCTTAAATTATCAATGATAAGAAGAAAATATTGGACGAAAATGGTGCACTGTATTTTGAAGAGCAAAAATCATTGGACTTGGAATTTTGAAGAGCAAAATTCAATACGTTGGAATTTTGAAGAGCACTGTATTTTGAAGAGCAAAATCATTTTGAAGGGAAATGGACGGACGCCCGCATTCGCAGCAAAGCAGGCGCAGTGACTTCTGACTTTCCAGATCTGGGCCGGTCCGAAATGCATGGACCATGGCCCAGGTCTCGTTTGTTTGGGACAACTTTGAGACCCCCACTGTGACTTTTAATTGTCTCAGTTCTGCCTCAATTTTTAATTGAGACCCCCACTGTACATGCTCTAATACTCCCTCTTGACCCTACTTTTGAGCAATTCTTTCTACCAAGAGTGAAATGAACGATGGAATTCCATGCTCCCTCTAGTCCTTCATTATTTACCATTACTTTTAGGTTTTTTTATGAAATAGAAAGTATAACAGGTAAATTGAGCGGATGAAAAGATAAGAAAGCTTCACTCCATTGCTCGTAAGGAGATTACTAGCCTAGATAATGAAAACACATAACTAATCTACAAAAACTAAGAAAAGAAGATGAAGGAAACTAGGGTTTTTAAGCCTAAAAAATTGCAGGAAGAAGAAGAAGAAGAGATTTTGAAGAGATAGGATAGAATTTGGTATTTATAGTACAAAAAGAAGGAAAGATTTCTGGCCACCCGTCTGTCGCGACTCATGAGAGAGCCCAGATTCAACATCTTGATTTCTTTCTTCTTCTTGTTTCAAGTCCTCCTCTTCTCATCACGTTTCTTTAATCCCTCTAGTCTTCAAGGCTCAAAATAGGGTCTTCAAATCTTCAAATATAGTCTTCGAAATCTTCAAAGTCTTCCAACATTTGTCTTGTCACACAAAATTCTCTAGAAAAGTAATAAAAGCGTAAAGTCGCTCTTAACTCATCTTAGAGAATTTCAAGGCAAAATGTCACATTTAGAGCACAAAAACGTACAAAAATGAATCCAAAAAGTCTCCAAAATAACCGTATAAAATGGACACATCAAATCTCCCTACACTTGAACTTTACTCGTCCTCAAGTAAGAAAAGATTCAAGAACAAACAATTCCGCATGTCCAAATCCTAATACTAATTTTCCACCAAATCAAAACCTCACAAAAACTCTCAATATCATAAGTCCCAAAATAAAAGATCAAATGAGAAAAAATTCCCACATCCCCGATTCCTAAATCTAACCAAACCTACCACCTATAAATTCATTAACACCCATAGAAACATTTTCAAGTCCCGATTTGATAATCCCAATATCCAATGACATAAAATGAAGTCAAAACCATATGAAACGTTCAAGCACGTACTTCACTTCATACCAATAAATCAACCAAAACAAAATACACAAAGAATCAACAATTTCTTTTTTAAAATAAATTTTTTAACGTAGGAGTTATTTTAATGGATCCCCTAACCATATTAAACATATCCAAATAGGGGTTTACAAGATAGGCCAAGAATAAATTAACCCTCCTATTTGAATCTAAAGAGAGATAGTTTACTGACATAATTTATGGGGTATAAAAGCTGTGTTTCCATATCCAAAATCCTCCACCCCTGTGTTAGATTTGTTATGGCCAGACACCTTTTAGCTCCCATAATGTTGATTAAACTTATCTAGATGAAAACCTTAGTGTTTGTTCCTTTGAAACATTCTTGGCTTTTTCTAAATTGGCGAAATAGGTTATCCCTCCTTAACAAAAAAATGTATCCTGTCAGACTTCTTATTTGTGACCATGTCATCGGGTTGTTCTTCACTGCACCACTTTTTGCTAAATGATCTGCTATCTGATTTCCTTCTCTAAATATGTGCTTGAATTGAAAAGCTCCATTGCATTTCATTTGTGATATTCTTCTAATCAACTTGAGTAGCTCCCAGGGTGGTTTATCCTCCTGTCTTAGAATGTTGATTGCTTGCAAGCAATCTACCTCAATAATGACTGTGTGGTTGTGGTTCATAGTCCACGACATCCCTGCAAAAATCGATAATAACTCAGCATGAAGGATAGACACTACCTGACCAACATAAATCTAAGAAGATGCATATATCATGTTTCCTTCAGAATTTTTAACTACAAAACCAAGACCTATTCTTTGGTTTTTAATAGAAGAATCTGTGTTAATCTTCATCCCAGATTGTGGCTTATTCCATCTTATCAATAAAATACATGGACTAAATGGTATTTTGATTGATGGTAAAAGGCCGTTATGAATCAAAACTGATCTTTCTCTTTTATAACTATGGATTTATGAACAGGGTACATCAGAAAGGACTGATCAACTGCATATTTCCAAACCTTGTTTGTATCAATGTCAGGCCTTCAAAAATGAAAATATTTCTGGCCTTCCATAATTCCCACACAATTATCATTGGAAAGTTATGCAATTTTGAACGTTTAGCTGAGGATGAGCATTTTAAAGACCAATAATATGCTAATCTTTCATTAATGGTATGAAAATTATGATCAGGGAGAACATTATGGTATGAAATTTCAGCCACAAGATTGATGCAAATTGACAGGCATTAAAGAAGTGGGAAAGGGAATCCAAGTTGTCACATTTGATGCATTTACAAGCTAAATTGAAACCCATTCTCATTAGAATGTTATCAAGGAAAAAGCGTTATTCAATAATTTCCAAACAAAAATGGATATTTTGTTTGGTAATATTGACATCCAAACTTGCTGTAAGCAATCAATCTGATTCCTTTTATTTCTCAAGGTGACGTAGGCCGATTTAATGGAGGGGGAGCCGAAGATATCAAGTTTCCAAATCAAAAGGCCATTTTCCTGTGTAAACACAAACTCTTTCTGAACTTCTTCTATGATCCTAGCCAAAATATGAACCTTTAAAAGTGGGATGAGTTGATGTTTACGTACCTCTAGTTCCTTTATCTGAAGGTAAGGAAAAGGAATTTCTACCTGGGGAGGCCAAAGGTCAATGAGCATACCATATCCCAACCAATTTGTTGTCCAGAAGTTTGCTTCTCCATTCCCCAGCAGCACCTGTAAGTTCATCTGTGCAAATGCATCTATATTCATGTACCTCTTCCATGTTTCAGAGGTTTTATGACTAACAGGTAGTGACCACATAAACCTAGACCACGGAGATGTTCCTAATTGCATCTTCCACCAAATTTTGGTTGAGTAAGCCTGAACTACCTTAGAGATATCCCTTATCCTCAAACCATTTTCATATCTTGGATATTATAAGCTAGTCCAAGATTTCCTGTGTTTTTTTTCTTCTTTTCCTTCTTCTTTTTTCCTCCACAAAAAGTTACTCAGTAAACTTTGATTTTTTTAATCATGTGAGTTGTGGGGGCTGTAACTACCCAACTATATTGAGGAATTACTGAGAGAACATGGTTAATTAAAACTAACCTTCCACCCTGTGATAACCGCCATTTTTTCAATTCTCAATTGTTCTTGCTATCTTATCTAGGATTTCAGTTGAATGTGAGTAAAGTTGTCTGCCTTTGTATACAGTGATTCCCAGATAAGAGAATGGTGTGGTTCCTTGCTGGATATCAGTAAAATCTTTAATCTCCTCCTTTTTTCTTCCACTTAACTTTCCATATTAATAACAGCTCTTCGAAAAAATAATTTTTTAACTTGATGCTTTCTAGAAAATATTCAAGAATGTTCTCATGTTTTAAGGGATTTAGTGGTGCCTTTAAGGAAAATAAATGTATCATATGCAAAAGATAGATGTGTAATCTAGTCTGATTTACCTGGAGTTTTAAAAGGCTTTAGATTACCAATTAGGAATTGTTTCTTCAGATTTCTTGTTAACACTTCAAACAATATATTGAACAAAAGGGGTGAAAGGGAATCGCCCTGTTTTAATCCCCTTGTAGGTTTGAAAAAACCTAGTGGAGCACCATTGATTAAAATCGAGAACCAAGCAGCATTTAGATTGTTTAAAATGAGTTTTACAAAACCTATCAAAAGCCTTCGTCATGTCTAATTTAATTATTAGGTTAAGTGATTCATTCTTTCTATCTAACAACCTAATACCCCCCCCTTCATGATCAAAATGTTCTCAGATATGTCTCTTCCTGACAGAAAAATGGATCGTTCCTCTGAAATTACCTTGTTCATCACTGGTTTTAGCCTTTCAGCTATGATCTTTCCCATTAGCTTATTAGTAAAATTAGATAAGCTAATTGGTCTAAATTAAGAGAAGGATTCCGGTGTCATTGTCTTGGGAATTAAGGCTATAAGGGAACTAGCTATTGATCTTGGGATCAGAACTCCCTTTTGATATTCTAAGACAGCTTGGTGTATATCCTCTTTTGATAATGTTCCAGGATTTCCTAAAGAAAAACCCCGTAAAACCGTCTAGACCAGGGGGCAGCTGAATGATTTAGGGAGAAAACTGCAATCTTAGTTTCCTCCATTGAGATGGGTTCCATCAGGTTATTATTATCTACCTCAGAGATTACAGGTTTGATTTCTTCCATTAGAAATGCTAAATTAACTCCAGTCATGTCAGAATTTTCATTTGACAATAACTTACTCTTCTATTGCTTCCTAGCCTTGTACCCATCCATTATCTTGATTCATAATTTTAAAAATTGACAGCCTCGCTTTTATTTTCAGTGATGGATTTTGGAAGTATTTAGTATTAAGATATCCATCTTTAAGCCATCTTTCTTTTATTTTTTGCTGCAGGAACATATATTCTTAGGAAATGGCTCTTGTTAAAATGGCCCTAGACCTATTCATTTCCAACCGGTGAAGCTCTAAATGAGTGGTGTCATACATAGCTTCATCCTTTTCTACTTCTTTCTCGGCCTTAATTAAATTGTCTGCTACATTGCCAAAGACCTCTTTATACCATAATTTAATTTCCTTCTTTAGGCTTTGTAGTTTAAGAGCCACACATATCTGCCCACTACCAGTTATTGATAAATTGCAATTTTCATGGATTAGGTCCATGAATTCTTTTCTATTAAACCACATCTCTTGGAATCTAAAGGGTTTGGGGTATGTGGTCCGAGTCTTTGCAATTTCTAATAAAAGTGGTGCATGGTCTGAACTGGTTCTATTTAGAACCTAAATTGAGGAGGCATCATAACTATCCAGAAAATATTGATTAGCTATAATCCTATCCAACCTTTTAGATGTTGGTTTAATTGCCCTATTGTTGCACCAAGTGAAAATGTTACCCACAATGTTAAAATCACTCAGTTTCAGATCATTTATGAAGGTATTAAAATCTCTAATTATGCCCATGTTAAGTTTTCTTAAATCTGAGCATTCCGTTAAACCTCTAATAGCATTACAATCCCCTCCTACCAGTATTTTATCTGTAACCTCCCAAGCTGCTAATGATTATGCATGATAAAGCTTTCCTGCCTAGTCTGTGGAGAATAAACAATGAAAGCTTTAAACTATGTATCATCATGCTTAGACTTAATCTTAGAATGTACGTAATGTTCATGCTCATCTAACAGGTCTACAATTATCCTATGATAGTGATATATCCAGATTTTGTTATGCCGAGACTTAAGACAGTTCCTAAAACACAGATTTACAATACTTAGCTCTATCCTTCATATTTCCTTTCGGTTCAATAACAGCCAATAGATCATTAGCATGCTTTTTAGATAAACTTTTTAATCTCTTATCAGAAGTACTTAGACCCCTAACATTCCAAATCAATATCTTGACTGTCATTTTTTTTTCTTTTGTGCTAACCTGGAGCTCCTTTTCACTGTGTTGGATTTGATCATCTTTATTCCAAGTTCTTCCTCTGGACAAGATCCCAAATCAACTTCATCTCCTAGTTGATGTCTTTCATTCAGTGGGTTCTTCAGTGAAAGTATTTGTTCCCCTTCTTGATTTATGTCTTGAACCTGTAAAAAAGGGAAAGAGATGTGAGACTCAGTCCCTGTGTTGTTCCACACTAACTGAGAATAATCAAGTGTTAGAGCATTTTTTGTATTTTTCAATATGCTGCACAGAGTATCATCTATAAAGATGGGCTTGATTTGGTTCTTCTGTGGTGAAGAAGGTGCAGTTTTGAATCCCCTTGATTCTTGGCTTGGATCTGTGTACTCTTCTGTTCCAGTTTCAGATTTTTCATATTTTTGCATCATATGGGTCTGCTGCATTTCCTCATCTTGCTTTCAGCGATCTGGTTGCCATCAACATCATGATCATCGTCTTGAAGAATCTGGAACATGTTAGAAATGGAGGTTGGGGGAGAGTCTGGTGTCTGGTCTTGCTGAAACAAATGATGTTCAAGTGACTTAGGAGGACATAACAGATCTAGCTGGTTGCTAAGTTCTTTCTAAGAGACTCGGATAGGCTTAAGAGCTTCCTGAGTGTTCTGATCCTTTAGTTTGGACAGTGAATTGCTTATATTTTTTTATGATTGACCCACATAAAATGAAAAGGACCCTGGTTTAACTGGGATGAATTTATCCAAATTGAGTTTTGAATATTTCCCTACTTCAGTTTCTTTGGTGTCAGATACTTGAAGTCCTTCAGGGTTAGTTTTGCTAATAGGTTCATGGACAACTTTCCTCCATAGTGGTTGATTATCATTACTTCCTATAACCTCTGCTTGCTTACTCTTGACTGTCTTTTTAGGCTTATGCGGAATGGTTATTTCCTGATTAGGCTAATCTCTTTTACATTTGTCATTTGAATGTCCTAATTTATGACACTTAAAGAAGTAATTGGGGAAGTCTTCATAGACAATATTGTACTGCTTATTATCAGTAAGAGAACTGAGTCTAATTTTAGATGGTCTTGTCTTACAGACATCCATTTTCACACACATTCTTATAGTAGAAGGTCTAGTGAGATTTCTAGTTGGGGTATCTGTAAATATTATTTCACCTAGAACCGTCCCTATATCCTTAAGAACTTGTGGGTGAAAGAAATGTACAGGCGGGAATTCGACGGTGAACCATACCGGAGCTAGGCTTGATTCAGCTTCGTAGTTAAAGTGTTTTGTCCATTTGAGAACCCGCATAATGCTCCCACCTAGTGACCATGTTCTCTTTAACCAGCAACGGTGATAGTCTTCTTCAATATCAAAAGTAATTCTGATATGTCGAACATCCATTGCAGATAGTTGAGCCTCCCCTTTAATGGTCTGGAATTGTTTGCACGGGAAATCCATTGATGGTTTTCCTCTGCCGAATTTACCAATTAGAGCTTTGTAGTATGGAATTGCGAGTTGATTGATTTCTTCCTTAGGGTATAGCACTACAATTTCACCTTTGTGAATGAAGGACGGATGCAGATATAGTGTCTATGTGATGGGTTTTTGATTGTTTGAGAGCTTGGGTAAAGGTTTGTGAAGAGTTTGACCATGGCGGAGCCGCCATGGTGGGTGTTTTCCTGCTGAAAGAGACCATTATACAGTAGCGATGTCAGTAAAGAAAAGTAGAAAGGAAAGTTCTTTTACAGGAAGGGGGAGTAAAATTTTAAAGAATCAACAATTTCTAACCCTACTTCATTTTTCCGCTAAGTTTCCCCATCCAAAAATTCCTATCATGTTAGGCTACCCGATCATCCAATTGTCAACCGCAACCTTATGACTCCAAAGTTGGCAAATGAGTAGATATTTAACCAATTTTCTTCTTTTTCTCTCATTCTCTCATTTTTTCTAGGAGCCCCTTCGGGTTTTCATCCTAGCCACACATCATATTTATTAGGCTCACATCTCACCCACATTTAGCCTCTCATTTTTACCTAGGCCGCCCTTTTGGGTTTTCAACCTATCCAGGCCCCCAATGTTGTCGAAGCTACCCTCTCGGGTTTTCACCTTAGCGGGTTCATTTTTATTATTTTTTTTCTTCAAAATTTCCAAAATTAATGGATTTACATCATAAGCAAAAGAAAAATACAACAAAGAAATTCTACAGCATCCAAATCCAAAAGTAAACAAGTAATCCAAAATAAAGAAAACTACCATCCAAAAGTGAAACTAACATCCAAATAAAACAAATCCAAGTGCTAACAAAAGTAAGAACTACCCCTCCCAACACTAGAATCCTACATTGGCCTCAATGTAAAAAAAAACAGGGCAAAAAGATAAGACAAATCAAAGTAGAGGGGTAAGCCAAAAATAAATTCTCACTGTCCGTGTCCTGAGGAAGAACCACCATCTCCACATCGACACTGGTAGTCTACCATCCAAGCCTCATTACGCGTGCATTGCTTCGTGCACTTCGCTGCTCTAGAATCCTGTCTATAGGGGCCTCCCGCCTATCCCCGCATATCCTACATCGCAGATGCGAGGTGGTCGACCTTCGCGTCCATGTCCAGGAGCTGGCACGACATGTACGAACTATGGTCATACATAATACAATGTGCGTGAGAAATTGATGCTGCCAAGTGATGCTGAGTGTGGTCATAACTGCCCTGTATTGGGTCTTGCATCATTGGACACTGGGGCGGTGACTGGGGCCTGAGGTCGGTGCGGAGACTGCTGTGGCGGCTGATTGTTGTGACGGGTCCAGCTGTGGCTAGTCCACGGAAAATGGAATAGCTGCCTCATCCGAGTTGATGGGGAGGTCCCAAAACTCCCACTCAAACCCTCTGCGGAACTCCCTGTCTGGCTGAATCGTCAAATCCGCTACTGGCATGTCCAACTCCAGCTCTGTACGCTGGGGCTGTGGGAGTTTCATGAAAGGTACGGTCTTAGCCCCGTACAACCACTAGAAAAATCATGCATTGAAGGTGGTCTTGATCGAATGAAAGTTGACCATCCTGGTCAACAAGATGCGGTAAGAGAAGTCTCGACTAATCCTCACTAAACCGCTTGGCAGCTCAACACCCAAGTGGTCCGCCAACAGTGTGATCATGCCTCCAGTAGATATCTCGCCCATTTCCTTCCTGGACGTCTCTAGAATACGGTCCACCCACAGATCTACCTAATGCCTGATTCCCGGTCCCTCGCTAGTCAACTCTCATAAGAACTGGATTTCTTCATTTAGAACGTTTGTCACCTCAGCGCGACAAAAGGGAGTAGATGCTAGGAGGCGTTGCACATACCGCAGTGCTAGGTGGATGATGGAGTTGTTATTATCCCAGAAATAGCGCGGCTTCCGTGTAACGGCGTACCAAAATTGGAAACTCTTCTCCATATTGTCTGGATCAAGCTTGGCCTTGAGCTATACGGTGTTCCACCCGAATGCCACCTCAATATCAGAAAGAGGCATCTCGTACGATTTGTAATTCAAGTGAAATCTGATTAAATGCTCGGAGGGCATTCCGGCCACGTCCGTGTATGCCTTCACCGTGGCCAGGAACTCCAATGTGTAGCGTGGGTAGGTCGGACCTCCCCGAGACAAGAACACTTCTAGGCCCTCTTTCTGAAGGAGGCACAGAACTGGCTCTCCCAGCTACAAAGTCTCCAAAGCTGCTTCTTCGCCAAAGCAGGTCTCTTGAATCCTACGAGTGAAAAATTCGTCCCACCTCTAAACGTAGGCACCGGTGATCTAATGCACTCCCATAAAGCTATCAGGGACTAGTTCTTCTGTAGGCTCAGGTGCCAGAGGAGGAGGTGGGAGTGGTGCTGACGGACCCGCTCTGATTTTTTTACCGGTTCCATATCTCTGCTCAATATATCAAACAAATCAGAGGCACAAGGAAATAAGAAAAATAATAATCACTTGGATATTTGATCAAAATATAATATTTACACCGACTAATATGCAACTTACAACAATCAGCAAAATGAATATAAGTTTATGTGCATATGATAAGGCCCAACATACCACTAACTATATTATGACCAAATAAAACTATCTAGCCTAAACTAAACTAAACTAAAACTAGAATGTTTCCACAATAAGCTAACCTAAACGAGGCCAAAACAAACATAATTGAGAACCAAAATAAATAAAACCTAAGTCCAATTTACATCTAATATGACAGCCAAAATTCCAGTCATTATCAAAATCACAACCAAATTTACATCGTAAAAGCTGAATCAAAAATTTTCCAGCAAAATCACAACACAATTTCACCATTTACAGCCAAAATTAGAATAATTCATCATAACTAGAAACAAGACATCAGTCCAAAACTACCAGTCCACTATTATATCAACAGTCCAAATTTCTTATCAAAACTACAGCCAAGAAAATTCCGAACCTAATATTTACAACATTCATATCAATAAAATTAAATTATTCACAAACACCAATTCACAAACATCCAATTTACATTAAACACAAAATTCTAACATTATTCAAAATTCCCAAAAATACCACAATTCATGAATTGCAAATGATAAAGTGATTGAAGAGCAGGGAATCGAATAGTGTTACCGAATTGAAGCTAAAATTGGTGAATTGACGAAACCCAAAGCAAAAATCGAACCCCAATTGATGAATATCTAAAAACCTAAGTTTTTGGATTTGGGGGTTAATGTGGATGAAATTGGGCTGAAATGTAGGATGAATAGGGATTGGGTGATGTGGAGGAATGGTGGTAATGGTAATTCCGGACAAAAGGAGCCACAGATGATGGTGATAGAGGTGGAAATCGTGGATCGCGACAGATTCTATCTCGACTTGTGAAAATACTATCGCGATCGCGACTGTTGGGGTCTGGAAGGTGCAAAATGGGAATTTTTTTTCTGATTTTCATTACGATCTTGATGAGGCTGTTGTGACTTGCGACGGTGTGTCACGACTCCCGACGCCTCCATCGTGATCTTGAATGTTCAGCCCTGGAAGTTATAACCTCCCATATCTGTCGCGACTTGCGATGTGGCTGTCGTGACTCGCGACGGATGATGTCGCGACTCATGACAAAGCCATTGCGATAAAACTGGGGATTTTTCCTTCAATTTTTTTCAAACTTCCAAACCTTCTCCACATCTTACCTCATGCAAAATCATATAAAAAATACCAGTGTAACAAGAGCACAAAAAATCAAGAAGAAATTAAAAAGTGAACAAAAATCAACGGATAACCATAAATGATTCTCCGGATAATCAAGACCAAATTTATTTAACATCGTCGGCACGACTTACCTCCATTCTTAGAGGTTACTCACAGACTGGATCAAGAAGATCAACATCTTCCCCTTTTCCAGTATAAAGCTCTCGTTGTAAGGTTTCAAACGTTGCCCATTTACCTTGCAAGAGTTAGCCTTAGCTTGATCTACAATTTCTACCGCACCATGCAGGAAAAATTTCACCACTTCAAAAGGTCCAATCATCGCGACCTCAATTTACCTAGAAAGAGACGAAGACGAGATTGGAATAGGAGGACTTTTTGCCCTATGTCAAATTCCTTCCTATTGATCATTTTGTCATGCAAAGCCTTTGTACTTTCCTTGTAAATCTTATCTTATTCATAGGATTCTCTCCTTATCTCCTCCATCTCCCATAGTTGCAGTTTCCTATGCAAACCAGCTTCATCTCTGTCGAGGTTGAACTTCTTGATTGCCCAATATGCTTTATGCTCTATTTCCACCGACAAATGGCATGGTTTTCTAAAGATCAACCGGTATGGTGACGTGCCGATTGGTGTCTTAAATGCCGTCCTATATGCCCACAAGGCATTATTCAGCCGAGAACTCCAATCTTTCCTGTTAGGGTTAACCATTTTCTGAATGATGGACTTGATTTCCCGATTGGAAACTTCAGCTTGGCCATAGGTTTGTGGGTGATAGGCATTAGAAGTCTTGTGTGACACCATACTTCTTCAAAAGATCCTCGATTGTGCTATAACGAAAATGGTGCCACAGTTGCTAATCAAGGCTCGAGGAACCCCAAACCTAGAGAAGATGTCATCATTTATGAAATATGTAATCACTTTCGAATCATCTGTCCTAGTGGGTTTTGATTCAACCCACTTTGAAACATAGTCAATAACAAGAAGAATATAGGTAAAACCACAAGAGTTAGGGAAGGGTCCCATAAAATCAATGCCCCATACATAAAAAATCACAATACAGTATGGGTTTATGAGGTATCTCATTTCTAGATGTAATATTCCCTATTTTCTAATAGTTATCATAAGCTTTACAGAAAGCGTATGCATTTTTATTCAAAGTAGGCCAATAAAATCTGCTTTCTAGAACTTTTCTAGCGGTTTTCTTTGCTCCAAAATTTCCACCACATGCATATGAAAGACAGAAAGCAAGAAGTGAGGGTATTTCACAATCAGGGATACATCTCCTAACTACTTGGTCAGCACAATGTTTCCACAAAAAAAGATCATCCCACACATAATACTTAGCCTCACATTTCAATTTGTCCTTTTGAGCTTTAGTAAAATGGGGGAAATTTACTGGAAACAAGATGATTTACAATGTTGGCATACCAAGGCAAGAGGCTCCCAATTGCGAATAATTGTTCATCGGAAAACTCCTCCCGCACATGATCCGTTTCTGGTGACCTTACCTCTGCCTTTTGGTATGGAACCAAATGGCTTAAATGATCTGCCACCAAGTTTTTGTGCCCTTCTTGTTTCGGACCTCCAAGTCAAACTCACCCAAAAGCAAAATCCATCAAATCAACCTTGGATTGGCCTCTTCTTCGTCATTAAGTGACGGAGAACTGCAAGGCCAGTGTACACAATAACTTTGGCATCAAGAAAATAAGATCAATTTTTAAAAAGGAAATACCACAGCAAGTAGTTCATTTTCAGTGGTGGATTATTCCTTTGGGCCTCATTAAGAGTCATTGATGCATAGTAAATGACGTGAGGCAACCTCCCCACCCATTGACCGAGCACCACTCCGATGGCATAATCACTTGCATCACACACGATCTCGAAAGGCAAGGACCAATCTGGAGGTTGGATAATAGGGGCTGAGACTGACTTCTCCTTCAATGAATTGAAGGCCCATTTTTAGACGTTGTCCACCACAAATTCCACCTCCTTCTGCAACAACTTGTATAAAGGAGATGTAATTTTTGAGAAATGTTTGATAAACCTTCGGTAAAATCCTGTGTGGCCGAGAAAAGAATGCACATTGCGCACATTAGTAGGATAAGGAAAGGTTTGAATCATGTCTATCTTTTCCTTGTCTACCTCAATACCCTTAGAAGAGACGACGTGGCCTAAGACAATTCCTTGTTCTACCATAAAGTGACATTTTTCAGAATTCAACACAAGATCAGGATCAATGCAACGCTTAAGAACTTGTGCTAAATTTGCTAAACAATTATCGAAGGAACTACCATGAACGGTGAAATTATCCATAAATACTTCAACAAAAATTTCAACAAATTCTGAGAAAATACTTACTATACACCTTTGGAAAGTGGTGGGAGCATTGCATAGCCCAAAAGACTTGCGTCGGTAAGCAAACGTACCAAAGGGACACGTGAATGTCATCTTTTCTTGGTCTTCTGGAGCAATGGACACTTGAAATATCCCTATTACCCATCCAAAAAGAAGTATATGGGTGACTTGCAAGCCTCTCTAGCATTTGATCAATGAACGGTAATGGGAAGTGATATTACCGAGTTGCCGTATTTAACCTATGATAATCAATGTAAACGCGACACCCATTTTGGACTCGAGTGGGCACCATCTCTCCCTTATCATTCTCAACCACCATCACCCCACTCCCCTTTGGCACCACTTGTGTTGGACTTACCCACTTGCTATCCGAGATTGGATATATCATTCCGGCTTGAAGCAATTTGAGAATCTCAGCCTTCACCACCTCCATCATACGTGGATTCAAATGACGTTAAGGTTGTCTAACCGGCATCATCGTCCAACAAGATTCGGTGCATGCAAGTGGATGGACTAATACACTTGATGTCGGAAATAGTCCATCCAATTGTTTCTTTATTCTTTCTCAAAACCTCCATTAACCTCTCCTCTTGTGCCTTGGTAAGTTCTCTTGAAATAAGAACCGGAAGTGTCTTTCCTTCCCCAAGGAATGCATACTTGAGGTCACTTGGCAACATATTAAGCTCAATCACTGGGGCTTTCTTCATTGATGGAAAGAATTCTAGTTTCTTGGAGTCCTCCAAAGGTAGAGGAATATGACCAGAATTCATCGTCGGACATTCATTTAAGTCTCCAAAACTTTCCTTCAAGTTAGCACTCATAGAATATACATTGCAAGCATCATGATTATCACATTCGAGAGCAGCTAGCAAGGAATCATTCCTATTTAACTAAAAAACATCTTGCACTATTTCCGCTATAACATCTAAAGCATGGCAAGCATATTCTTCACTAGGATACTTCATAGAGTTATTTATGTTAAACTCTACTTTAATTCTATCAAACTCCATGGTAAGGGTACCATTGTGCACATCAATCATTGCCCTAGAGGTTTTAGAAAATGGCCTCCCTAACAAAATTGGGGCGGTATGTTTATCATGCTCCATATCCAAGATATAGAAATCCGCAGGGAATATTAAGGAATCCACTTTAACCAAAACATCCTCGACAATCTCTTTTGGATATGCACTAGAATGATTGACCAATTGGATAACCACCCCGGTTTTATGCAATTTACCTAGCTTGAGACGCTCGTACAAAGAATAATGAATCACATTTATGGATGCACCTAAATCAAGCATGGCCTTTTCAAAAAGGGTGTTTCCTATCATACAAGAGATGATAAATATACCGGGGTCACCACATTTAGGAGGTAAATCCCTCTTGCACAAAACAAAAACATGTTCATTCTTTCCTTTTTAAATTTATTCAGGGCATGTTGCTTTCTGTTCACAGTACATAATTCCTTAAGAAACTTTGCATAACTAGGAATTTGTTCAATGGCATTTAAGAGAAGAATATTTACCTCACATCTACGAAAGACTTCGTAGATGTTCTTGTTGTCATCCTTCTTCCCCCTCTCCTTTAAAGCCTCAGAAAACGGTGGTTCCTGTTCATATAGAGGTTTTTCCACCATATTTGCCTTCTTGTGGGGAGGAGATGAAGGCGCGGAAATGGGTATTGACTCTTCAAGAGTAATCTCTTTTTCCTTATCTTTCCCTTTTCTCACTCTTTCTTTGAAAATTCTCTCGGTCTCTTCATCAATTTCCTTTTTCAACACTTCAACCACCACGGGTGTAGCGTCAAAATTTTCATCCTTCGAGGCTTCACCAACCTCCTTACCACTTCTCAAAGTGATAGAATTTGCATTTTTTTCTAGAATTGAGTCCCGGGGGAGAAGGAAGTTTTCCCGACTCTCTAGCCTCCGTTTGACTCAAGGTTTGAGCCATTTGGATCATTTGTGTCTCTAGATTTTTTATGCTAGAGTCGGTCTTCTCTCGGCACTTCTCAGTCTTGGTTGCACACAATATCAATTTCCCAAGAGCTTGCATGATTTCCTCCATTGATATACCCACACTTTTGCCTTGATTATAGGGTCTATTATCAATTCCATGGAATTGTGATTGTGATGGCCAGTATTGTTGTTGTGGAGGACGATAGGGTTGAACATATTGGCCTCCTTGGTACCCTTGACTTTCTTGCCACCTCATAGCGCTCACTTTTTCCATATAGTAGTCTTGCAAATTCAGGCATGAATTTGTAGAATGCGGATAAGAGCAAACCTCGCAAGACTTGATATGAGGTTTTTCTCCGGATTGAGTCATCAAAGCTTCCACCATAAAAGTGAGATTAGCCACTTGGTCTTCAATTATTCCATGGTTGGAGTATGTATTGGCGTTATTGGGGTTGTTCCTCCTC
>JAULKK010179760.1:0-26413 GCA_032355705.1 Rubia peregrina | reverse complement strand
CTACGAGCAAAACACTTGTGAAACTTGGAAATCCCTCGATCTGCAGTTCACCTTTCCCAACTACTCAACTCTTTTTTTCCATCACCGAATGTAAAAATAAATCACCAACATGTGGTTTAATATTTGTCATATATTCCTGAGTTCCAGTCATATGTTGAGAACATCCATTATCAAAGTATCACTAGTCTCTAGAGTGTGCAATAAGAGAAGTATGAGCAACAAAAAAAGTAGTAGCGTGCTTAGGAACCCGAACCTTGCTGACCATTTTTTATCATTGAATATAATCCAAGTTGGAATATTGGAGTTAGCACCGGTATTTGTTACTTAGGCACCAGTATGTATACTGGTGCTAGGTACTTAGAAAAAATCTTGCGGGTTTGCTGTTGGGTTCCAAAAAAGAAAGAAAAAATCCATTTAAAGCAGCCCTAAGCAACTGGTTTTCATATATATAAGCACCAATATTGTCCAATTCATACCGGTGTTAGGTACGTAGAAACAATATCGCGGGTTTGTTCCCGGGTTCCAAAAATGAAGGGGAAAATCCATTTAAAGCAGCCCAAAGCAGCCAGTTTTCATATACATATGCACCGGTATTGTCCAATTCTTACCAGTTCTAGGTAATTAGAAAAAATATCGAGGGTTTGCTCTCGGGTTCCAAAAAGAAACAAAAAAATCCATGAGAAGCAGCTCTAAGCAACTGCTTCTCATGTACATCTGCAACTGTATTATCCAATATATACCCGCGCTAGGTACTTAGAAAAAATACCATGGGTTCGCTCTTAGGTTTAAAAAATAAAGGGAAAATCCAATTAAAGAAGCGCTAACCAGCTGCTTTTCATATACATTTGCACTAGTATTGTTCAATTTATACCGGTGATAGGTAATTAGAAAAAAAATCGCGGGTTTGCTCTTGGATTTCAAAAAGAAAGGGGAAAAAGCCATTTAAAGCAGGGCTAAGTAGCTGCTTTTCATATACATTTGCACCACTATTGTACAATTTATAATGGTACTAGGTAATAAAAAAAAGTAAAGTGCTAAAATAACCCTATATTTTAGTTGAAAATTTCAATCTAACCCTGTAAAATATGAAAGTGCAATTCTAACCCTATCATTTAGTTAAAAGTGTCAATCTAACTCTGAGAATATAAATTTTACATGAATGATGTGAATTGACTGTAATATCCCTTTTTAAAAAATCATTTTTTTAGAAAAGACTAATATATATTAAGAAAAACTTTTCTATTTTCCCTAAATTTTTTGTGCCAGTGCTCTTCTTTTTCCACCAGTGGCGCGACGAAGGGTTTCTTAATTTCTTCTCCGCCACCAAAGTTTTTGGTGGCCTTTTCTTCCATGCTACACCATTTTTTCTCCTCTACTATCAATAGTGAGGTTCAAACGGCTTGAGTGAGCCAGCCCAAATTTATCAAACGCAATGTTGGCTCAGATTAGATATCAGTGTGGTGGATCTCGGTGAAGGTGGATGCAACGAGAAAGATGAGGGAGAGGGCGAGGAGGATGAAAGAAGTGGAGGAGCCATGGATTCTTGATTCTACGGTGGCAGGCGCCGATGAGGGAGATTTTTTAGGGTTGCATATTCTACACCAATAGTGGAAGTAAAATTTAAGATGGAGCAATGGTGTTTTTCCCATATTCTGGTGGTGGAGCAGTGGTTGGTGGTGACAGAATGGCAGAGCAGTGGTGTTTTTTCCATATTCCGACGAGAAAAATTATAAACAAATGAAGCCTACATAATGTGTCAAATTCTAAGGTCACTTTAGTGATTCAAACATATTACAATTATTCATCAATTTTTTCTGGATCTATCACTACACCTACTCTTTTGTTTTGACAGTGTTTTTTCAGATCCTTTTTTTCCCTTAATTTTTAAAATGTGTTTGATCTATTTATGATTGTATGTCTTTCAATAGATGTTTTGATGATGGGGATTACTGTTAATTTTCTAGTGGTGTTTTTTAGATCACGGCAACCGTCGCTGGCGGAGCAATGACAATTGTTGATGGCAGAGTGGCTGAGCAACGGTGGCGTTGGTTTTGGAGATGATGAAGAAAAAGAATTCCAAAATATTTTTGTCATTATGTAATTTAAGACTAGGGGCGTTTAGTCTTATTAGTTTAGGTCAATGCGAAAAAATGCCAAGTCAATGCCAGAATAGTGCGAAAAGGTTATATTTGCACATTTGATAAGTAAATACAGGGTTATATTGGAAATTTTAAAAGTAACAGGGCTATATTTTTATTTTACACAATAGAAAAAGAAAAAAGAGAGAGAAAAACTTGGTTTCATCAGAACCATTCATTTCTTTTGTTGATTTAATCTCAACCATTAAAATGTATTGCTCTCTGTGTGTGTGTGTCTATATATATGTGTGTGTAGGGGAGGGATCCAGTGAGACAAGGTATTTATGTGAGACAAAAGAGTTATGTGAGACAAGGGATCGCTACATAATTAAAGTTTTCTATTGCCGTCAAATATAACATATATTTGGAATATTTGGAAGCTAGTGATCCCTACCTGAATGATGGTCAAATATAACATATATGGACCTAGAATCATTACCTACCACATGGTGTCGTAACTTCAGCCTGAACCAATGCCATCTCTCATTTGTCTCAGCATATACTATTGCATAGACGATGAGCAATACATACTCATTCACATCGTGCACAACAACAACTAGCGTCGTGGCCTTGTACGCCCCCTTTCAGAAAAGTACCATCCACACTGATCACTGTCGTGCATTGGTGGAAGGCTTCGATAGCCTGACCAAATGCCCAAAACATAAACTTGAACTTCCTACACCCGTGACAGTAAAATGGGGATGCAAAAATGGGGCTGCTGGCCGACTCTAAAACAGGGTGAAAATGGGAAGAAAAAAATGAAAACCCGCTGGAAATACCAAGGACAAAGAACTAAAAATGGAGCTACTGTGCTCTGTTTCGGTCTTCATACTTAGTTGAGAAAACACATTTGCCAAATGTGTTGTCAATATATTGAAAAAAAACAAAAATTAAAAAGGTTGAAAATGCATTTATTAAATGCATTTTCAAGATATCAATTTTTTTTAAAAATAGAAAACAGAGTAGATGCATTCTGTGAATGCGTCTTAAAAAATTGGCTGGAAAAAAGGGGAAAGTTTGAAGATGCATTTCATGAATGCGTCTTCTTCAAGTTAATTTTTTTTAAATATATAAAAAGGTTGAAGAAGCATTCGCTAAATGCGTCCTCACCATTTGCATCCAGACGGTAGTACTATAGCACCAAACAAATAAAAAATTCAATTCTTGAAAGAGCTTAATCGACATAATTAGTGGAGCTTGCATTTGATACTGGTGCATGAATGTACACGTTGCCTACTCCCCAGCATGTTCAACGTAAATTTGATGCAAAAAAAATTAAAAATAACGATAGCAACACAATCTTACATGAAAAGTACAATGCCCAGCACACTCATGCAAGCATCAACTCACCTCAAACAAAATAATTTACGGTGAGTGGATATTTGAGTAAAATGCTAAGCGACTTAATGCATAAAAGTTAAACACATTTAACAACACAGTAAAATATGAAATGGCAGAGAAAAAAATACTTCTGACAAGAAAAACACACCTTTGCATCTCCCAGGATTAATTAGGTCAGTAACTCATAACTTGGTATGTTTAAACGATGGAGTTTTTAAAGTGATTAATACCTAATGTGGTATCAACTGAATCGTTTCCTGTCCCACAGACAGCTTTCCAACCAATGAAATTGAATGGATAAATGTGTCAGACAATGAGAAACGAGAAGCAATCATCACAAAAATCTTACATGATAGTTGAAAAAACAAAATCATAAATTACTCGAGTAAATGTAGATGTAAGCTTACTTCCATACTCTGTTCTAATGGACTTCACAGCAAAACCAATAAACAATCCATTATGAAAATTGTGTATTGGTAAATGACCAAACATGAATAAATGAAGAAACAACTAACCATCATTTCAAAACTTTTCATATTAATCAGAATTTGAAAGATATACGAGATCATAAACATGATCACCTTTTGAGGAGGTTTTTTTAGTTCGGTCGGACCTTATCAGTTATCACGACTTTCATCAAGATTTCAAGCACAATTTTTTCCTTCATAAAAATCAAATACTCAAAACCAACCAAGCTTAAATTAATAAATCAACAACAAACTAAAAAATATGATGTTGTTAGTCGAGGAGGAAGAAGAGAATGATGCTTATGAAAGTCCTTGTCTCCTTGACGTAGATGATAGGGTGTGTTACGAATGTAGTAATGTGATGTTTCATGTGGTGGATTGGAACTTGATGTTTTAATTCTTGCACATTATTGTGGAAGTTTAACTCTTGCACATTGATTAAATGGTAGAGATCTATCGTGTCATTGAGAGAAAAAGCATGTGTATTACAACGTTAGTTGGGTGAATGATGAATTTATGGTTTTTTGGGAGTTTATGGAGTATGCATTTAGTCATGAGAAGAGAATCTTATGTCCTTATCATGATTGTTAGAATCCTAAGCATACCGACGATCGGGACTTGTTGCAACTCCATTTGTACGAGAAGGGTTTACAAAAGATTAATTGGTTTGGACCTTTTATGGTGGGAAACCACAGCCGGAGGTGATTGTAGGTAGCAAGGGAGATTTTTTTTGGGATGTAAATTTGAATGACATGAGTGAGTAGGTGGTGGATGAATTTAGGGGGAGGTCCGAGGTTCTGTCAAAATTTCTAGGTGAGAAAGATACATCGTTGTTTCTCGGTTGCAAGGACAAAGACACTGTAATGTAATGTTAGATGGAGTTGTTTAATATGAAAGGTGTTTGTTTTTGGAGCGATACTAGAATGGATAAGTTGCTCAAGTTTTTGAATGAGAAGTTCTCCTCTGAAAATGGTTTATCGAACAACCTCTATGATGCGAAGAGAATTTTGTGTCCAATGAGAATGGAGCATAAAAAAATACATGCATGCCCCATTGATTTTGTTATGTATAAGGGTGTTTTGGAGGTTAACCATTGTTTGGATATGACACATATAGAGAATAATGTGTGCGAGATTTTAATTTGGATGATATTTAACATTCCCGGTAAAATAAAGGATAACTTGAATGCATGGAAGGACTTGGTTGAACTCGGTATACAATTGATTTAGCTCTGGAGGTGAAAAGGAAATGGACGTACCTATATAGAAAATAAGGATAATAATTGTATGTTTGTATTCATGCTCTGGGGTATATTATATAGATTTAAAAGACCTAAACAGAAAAGGAAAAAAGATATCTAATCACAATTCCGAGTAATATTCACATAATATTACTTATTCCTTAATAATAAAAATCTCTTCATGCAGATCACCATGGAGAAAAGCATTATGCACATCCATCTGATGGAGTTCCCAACCACTCAGATAAAAACAAACGCATCGAACTCATCTTCACAACAAGTGGAAATGTCTCAGCATAGTCAATTCCTCTTTCTGATGATTGCCAAGAACCACCAGAAGAGCTTTGTGACATTCAATTGTACCATCAGACTTGAACTTGGTATGGTATACCCATTTGTAGTCTCATCAAGAGGTAAATGAGACAAAGTGCATGTTTTATTGCACCCAAGAGAAGTAATCTTATCATCCATATCTTCACGCCAATGAGCATTCTTCGATACCTCAGAATAAGTGCTGGAAACTACATTAGAAGTTATTGCACCTAAAAATCTAGAATAAGTACTAGAAAATTTATCGCAATTTACAAAACCAATTAAAAGATAGAGAACACTTGAGGACTATGATGATGCAGGTGTGATCGTAGAAGCGGGGGAGCGGGGTATTAATATCAGCAATAGAGTAGACATAATCATTCAGGTATGCAGAAGGTCAACAATCTCGTTGACTTTGCGGGGCAGATTTCGGCTCCGCTACAAGAAGAGGCGGTATCGGAACCTGAGCTGCCAGCGATGTCGGAATTGTAGACTCAAGTGGTGTGGCGGTGTAAGGCCCAACCGAGGCCGCGGGTAAAACAGCTTACGGGTTTTCTGGTGCAAGGTCAGGCACCGGTCCAGGCATCGGATCTGGCAGCTATATTGGTAATAGGTCGAGCCGGTCCTGAGTAGCGGCCCAGGCCTAGGAATTGGGTCTGATGTGTGCACGGGGGTAGGCCTGGGCCTCCGATAGGGCCGGTGTAACAAGCTGGGCTGGCGGTAAGTTGGCGGTAGCAGGCGGCAGTTGAGGTGAATCCACAATAGGAGTGTAAACCGATGGTGGGGTAGCAGTGCCGCTGGTTGTCGCATCCGGCATCAACACAACAAATGGAATTTCATCTTCATCAAAGTTAGCATCACAATTATTGAAAAAGGTAGATGATTCCAAATCATAAATGCGATAGGCTTTCTTGCCAGCAGGATACCCAAGAAAAACACATCGTCGAATTCTTGGAGAAAAATCCTCGCGATATCTGGGAATGTAGGAGGCATACCACAAGCAACAAGAAACTTTTAAAAACTTGTAGTTTGGAGTACGTCTATTAAGTAACTCATGTGCGACCATTGAGTTTCTTCGTCGGTGTTCGGTTAATCAGATAGGCAGTAGTGAGAACATATTCTCCCCAAAAATTAATAGGCAGATTAGCTTGAAAGTGCAAAACACGAGCCACATTTAATAAATGACGATGTTCACATTCCACACAGTCATTCTACTGTGGTGTATCGACCATAGATGTCTCAAAAATAATCCCAGATTCAGCAAAGTATGATTTTAAAGGAAGAAATTTTGTATCATTATCATCATGGACATGACAAACTGTGCGCCCAAACTGGTTCTTTATTAAGGCACATAATTCAATAAATCTAGAAGCTACATCTGACTTAGCAACTAATAAATAAACCTAGACAGCTCAAGAATAATCATCAACTATAGTTAAAAAATAAAATGCACCACTAGATGGTGGTGTTCTATAAGGACCCCAAACATCACAATGTATTATTTCAAACAAAGAACTAGGATTCGAAGTGATCAATGAAAAATAATGTCTAGTCTATTTTGCTTTGTGACATACAGAGCAAGGCACAAAAGTATTATTTGTGCTAAAATCAAGAGTAGAAATATAAGAAAACATCATAGAGGAATGATGTCCAAGATGCTGATGCCATAAATCAGAAGATGAAACTAAAGCAACTGTCGGAATAGACTGCAACATAAGAGGACACATTTGTATCCAGAAGACGAAGCCACTAAACCCTCCCTTGCTGTTCACCCACGTCAATCACAATCCTCGTACTGATTTCTATAAAATGCAATAATTTTCAATAAACAAAGCTAGATATTTTAAGGCAGAAAATAATCTAAACCATGATAATAAATGGCATTGAAAAGTAGGTATGTAGAGCACATGAGTAAGGCTAATATGTCCAAAGCAAATAGAACCATATTGTGTCACAGATGACACGGATTCATTAGGCCGTATAACATTCACGGAATTGACAGCAGTAGTAATATCGATCAGAAAACCCTTGACACTAATTATATGATATGAGGCTCCCGAATCAAGAATCCATGGTAAAGTAGACTCATCTAACACATGGTCAGACACAACATTAAACTCTTTAAATAAATGTTGGGTGGTACTCCTCATTTGAAGTTAAAGATTGCAAGAAAATACATCCATGTGGTGGTTGACGACATAAACAAATTGAAAACAAAATCTTGGGAAAAGTACAAGTGGATGGAAAATGAGGAGTGGAACAGGTTCTACAAAATGAGAACACCAAAATTTGAGGTAACCTCTTTATGGACGATCTTATAGTAACTTCACATATAATGTGTTTTTTATATTTACTACTAAAGACTATCTTTACTTATTGTGTATTTCATAGAAAATACTAGCGATGACAAGTTCCCAATCAAAGAAAAAGAAATATACCCATCGAACTAGTATGAATGGTCACCAGGTAACTCGGGCCTAAATTGTCAAGAAGTTGAAAGAAGAAAAGAGAACCAAACTTGTTGCTCATGGCTACACGGGGATGAGATTGATCAGGAATTGAGTGCAAGGAATTTCAATGTTGACAGATCATTGGTCTACCTTGAGTCCAAGAAACTGGGGGATAAGGGCGAATATACCGACTAGGAGGATAGGGCCATCACTATTGATATTGTAAGTACTTTTTTTAGTTAAACAACCTTGATATACACACTTTTATATACTAATTTCTCTTCATTGTAATGTATTTAAATTGGATATATTTCACAGATTAGGATGAACGAGGAGGCTTCAAGGGGCACACTGATTCTATAATCCGATGAGGACATTTTGATAAAGGCGACCGTTAAGAAGGAACACCCAGGGCGGTATATGGGTACTCAGACAACCTCCCGGCAGCTATTTTCGTACCCTATCTCACCTGCAGCCGAAGTAAGTGCGGGAGCAGCTCATCACCAACGTTGGAAATCTCGAAAAAGCAACCTACAAAACAGCCGATGGCCAAAGCGATGGTGGCATACCTCGACCTGCTAGTCAAAGGGATTGTAGCTGATGGAGGAGTTCAAATACCAACGAACCTCGGCGATTCGAAGTCGTTCATTTAAAAGGTATTGGTCCTTGTCAGCGCTGCTAAAACCAAGTTTGAGGGTGAGCCTAGTGATGAGGAGGAGGATGAGAAGGTACAAAATAGATTTCAACTAAATTTTAATTTATATGATGCCAAAAACTATATCCTCTAATGTTATTATGTATTCTAACAATTCCTGTTCTGCAATGACATACCCTACTTGACGTAAATACCACAACTACTAAAAAAACAACAGTTTTCCTTCATTTTCGGTACCACATTATAATGCCTAACATATAATCAAATCGTAGGATTTTTCAGAGGCATGCGAGCCACACAATGCATATGAACTTCAAGGGGTGGCAGAGAAATGGTGCGAAGCATGGGTTAAAATTTACCCAAAAATATACAAAGACAACTATTAATGCCCAAGGAAATTTAATATATTGATAGGTGTGGGATTTGGATTTGGATTTGAATGTGTAGTGGGAGTAGTTTATTAACAATGGGGTTTTATACTTTTTTTTATTTTCAATTGTGGATTCATATTTTTTTCAATAGAAAGATTACTCCTTTTTTTTAAAAAAATAAGTTTTGTGGGATATATTAAATCCATTTCTCGTATTTAATCCGGGATGTGGTAAAACTAGCTCCAATAAAAAAACTAGCTAGAATCAATTTTTAATATAAAAATAGCTCCAATAAAAAAACTAATACCATACTGGTGCTACAATTTATCCCTATTTGTCAAATTGATGAACTGTGCTTTCAATTCATACTGATGCTAGAAAAATGACCAACTGATTACACTCAGGTGCTACAAATTGCTATGTCGATTCTACAATACAAGCTGATTCCAAAATATCATAGGCATCGGTTCTAAATAAGAGTCGGTGCTGACTTAGATGAGCACCGGTATGTATTTCAACATCACAGTGCCCAAATTCTTTAACTGGTTATGGATTTTGTACACTGGTATAGATTTCAACTAGAACTGGTTCGTAGCTAGCGATACATGTGCTCATATTCTTTAGCACCGGTAATTCTTATTGATGCTCAAAACTGGATAAATTTGCATCGGCTCACTTTGGCACCGGTATTTTAGGGAGAAAATTACGAGTACATTTGTGGTGAATTACCGGTGCCTGTGGGAGTATTTTCCATCAGTGAAGCGATTGTCTATGCTATACAAAAATGAGACAAAGTTAGATATGATTTTGGTCTCCTTGTAGAAGAGATCATTAATCTTGAATTTTGATAATCCACAAATATGCCCAATTCCTAAAGTAGTAAAAATAGAGTTTCCCATAAATTAGCACAACATCCAAAGTTTAAATCGTAAGATTTTTTCTCGTGGAGTTCACCTCCAACGAAATCGTTGTACAATTTCTTTTTAAAAAAAACAAATGTCATACTCCCTCTATCCCACCTTAAACTGTAATTTTATTATTTGACAAGTCAACACTGTTAAAGTTTGACCACGTATATGAATAAATATAAACAATAATATTATCATTTGTGATATTGTTGGATTCGTCGTAATAAGTAGTTTCTAAATATTAATTTTTTGTTTGTTGTTGTTATACTTAGTTAAACATATTAACAGTCAAACATGTTTTTGAACATCGTAAAAAAGAGATTTTTATGCCATTTAAACTGGGACGGAGGGTATTTGGTTCTTTCTCAACTTCTTGTCTTATTTTTATTTTGTACCAGTTGTGATAAAAAAATTCGTACCAGTTCCTAGAATTAATTGCACCAGTTACTGAAATCCGTCTCAACGCTTATTAATTCATGGAAAATGAAGATGATATGAACTTTATATGCTAAATGATGTATTTATGACGTCTAAACTTTCATCATCATAAAAATCCTCCTCCAACCGAAAAAGAAATTGATAATTCTTTTTAATTATAATTGTATATTAATTGTATCCCACCACCGCTTTGAAAGGATAAGTGTTTGACTATTATTAAAAAGGTTCAAGCAATTTTAATCATATTTTTATACGAGATGGTTTCTTGTGAAACGGTCTAAACTTTAATCAGGAGCTTTTATGCAATTCTAGCTATATTCTACTTCCAGAGATATATCTCTAATAATTTTACAGGGACCTATCGCTAATATTTTTTTCAGGGGTTGTTTGTCCAACTTTTCCATCATTTTCCCATCATCCGCAGTCTGTAAAAAAATCAAAAAATAAATTTAAAATATTATAAAAATGAAAATAATTAATATGATCATCGAACTGGAAATTATAAACATCAGCAAAAACTAGTAGAACATCTATGAAAAATCATAGAACATCAACCAAAAATTTGAGAAAAAATATAAAATAAAACAAAATATATATATAAATAAAATAAAAAATCGATAATTTTTTTAAAAAGCGTCGACTAAAACTTACAAAACATCAATTTAAAATCACAAAAATCATAAAAACATCAACACAACTTCAATTAACAATTTTTTTAAAAACTGCAAAAATCAATTAATATCAACCAGAAGATAAAAACATCAATTCCTATCACCTTAAATTCACCCAAAAATGAAAAATATCAACATAAGAAAAAAACTCTACAAAAAATTAACCTATGTCACCCAAAACTACAAACTTCAACTCGTATCACCTTAAACCTCAACGAGAAAATAAAAAAAAACATCAACATGAGAGGAAAAAATATCAACAAATATAATCCAAAAAAACTACAAAACATTGACTCTTGTCAACTACAACTCACCCGGAAAATGAAAAAAAAATTAACGTCATAAAAAAACTAAAAACATCAACAACAAAAATACGATACCTCAAGAGTATAAATTATTCACTCAAAAACTCGAAAAAGTTAACATTTTTAATTAAAAAAACTACAAATATCACCCAAAAGCAACAAACATGAACTCCTAACACCTGAACCTCATCCAGAAAATGAAAAATATCAACTTAAGAAAAAAGACACTAAAAAATCAACTCCTATTACCAAAATCTCAACCAGAAAATGAAAAACATTACCATAAGAAAATTTGGAAAAACTACATATATCAATCCATATCACCAAAACAACTACTAAACATAAACTCATATCAATTAAAGGTCACCAGAATAATGAAAAACATCAACATAGGAGCTTCATCTCCATGTAACGTGTGGATCTCACGAGCGAGCTTCATCTTCGACGTTCTGCACCAAGTGCCACCGGGAAACATCAATTCCTCCGTAGCTGAATCGTTGATCTCAGTGTCAGAAACGTCGGTGCCTACGCTCTGCCACGGCACCTCTAAAATCAATGCATCTCTAATAAAAAAGATCCGCTAATTCATGAACTCCGGTTGATATCAGAGCTTTCACAACCGGTGCCCTAGCAATGACTGACAATCTCGCCAGTGATGCTGAGTGTCGGTGGCACAGAGGAGTGGCGCAACGTCGCAACAATCTTGTTGGCGGAGGAAGAACAAGTGCGGTGACGGAGATGTGGAGGTTTAACAATGGAAAACGATGGTAGAGGCAGCAAAAAGTTAGGTGAAACCGAGTGGAATCAGCGGACAGAGCAGATCGGCAAAATCCAGCAAGAAACCAGTGACGTCAGGTGGTGGTTTCTGATCGATGTAGGCGATTTATGATTCGATACATAAAAAAGTGAAAATGGAAATCCAAATATTTTTTTGGTATTTATTGTATTTTGATAATTTCATAGTAGGTCCCTAAATTTATCAGCATATGTTTTTTAAAACTCTGTCCCAAATGAAACTTCTTATTAATTGCACAATAAACCCTAGCCTGAAGTTTAGTCTGCCTAGAACAAAACTTTGTGCTTTTTATATTTCTTCACATATTATAATATAATCATATAGAATATTTTGAAAATTGTTTGTGAGGTATGTTTTATTAATATTAAATTTATAATTAATTATACAATATTATATTTATAAAATATTATATATATATTGATGTGGTAATCCGACCAAGAAAAGCTCCAGTTGTTCACTGTGAGATATCTCCTCCTACAAAATAAAACCCAGAAATGATTCAGAGGAAAACACTTTGACGATCAAGTTAGCATTTTTCTCAAAGAACTTGAATTTCTCAGTTTAGTCTCACTTACCTTAACCAGTGCTACTCTCATCGTATTTATAGGCGATTGAGATCATGGCTCCACTTTTTCTGGATCAAAGATCGCGGGTCGTATCGTGTTTGAATCATGGTCTCAACAATCTCGGTTCGTGGTTATGTGTTGGTAATGCTTCTATATTTCTCGGTCCCTCGCTGCGTTCTTTTGGACATGGCTCCATCTTTAACAGTTAATGATTAATTCGGGACATTGGACCGGATGTTATACATTCTACCTCCTTTTATCCTTGGTTCCATATTGGGCTGGGCCTGTAGTTTATGGGCTAGGCAGACACCATAAGCTCCCCTAACCACGAAAGCGATGACTATATATGCAGCGATGACTTCACTTGTACTATATATGCAAACTGTTGTTTTGCGAACTTCTGAAGCTGTAATAACACGTTTGCCTTTAATATAACCAAAATTGTCTTCGCAAAGCTTTACTCACTTCTTGGCTACTGGTGTGATGTTTGTATTTTGAATTTAAATTTTCTCCATATCCGCTATACTTGTAACCAACTTAGCCATTTGAGATTTTGCCTTATTGGACCAAGATTTCCTCATCCTTATTCGTTGCACTGTTCCAAAATATCTTTTCTACCGTTGTATCTTCCCCTTTATAAGTGCTTCGATATTGGTAACTTAATTTTTTCACAATTCAGTGCATTGTCTACCTATATTCCGCCATCTTCTCGTATTCCAAAAAAGGTAAGCTATTTTTTATCATACATTCATCATTAGTTTTTTGTCCGATTTGACTTCTTCTACCTTTTTAGTTTCGTAAATCAAATTCCTTAATCCATTTGGATTCTTCATCTTTTTCCTGCCTTCTTTATTTCTCCAGTTCCTTGTCATTCTTCATCAAACCACAAGTTTTCCTTTTCCTAATCTTCCTTCTTTGTAGGGAAATTCTTATACTTGTGTTCTTGTGCATCGTCTCTATTACAATAGCTTTGTTTTTTAACCTTAGTGTAGGGATTCCCCTATTGGTTTCCTTCTTCTCTGTTTTTCTTCGGCGTATGTTGTGTGTTTCTTCTTCAATCTTTGTCAGAATATACTTTTTTTCCTTCTATAACTTAAGATTGACAGTTTTTATCTGGGTCTTATGACTTCTCACTTCCTCAATGTCTACCTCTAATATTGCCAAATCTTCCAAAAAAGATGATCATGTTGACAATGTCGATTCCATGGAGGATTCCGACCAACCCACCGGTTCTTCTAATGTTAGTAGTATTCTTTGTGATTACTACTTGGAAAACCATAAGGATAATTTTCCTTTTTTGTCTTCGTATAAGCTTAGGACCCCTGAGCCTTCTGAAAGTGTTCGCACTCCTCCTTTTGGCTTTATCTCCTGCTACTTAGATAATCTTAAGTTTGGACTTGTTTTTCCCTTACCTCATCATGTTTGAGACTTATGCTTACATTATTGGGTTGCATTGTCTCAGCTTCACCCCAAGGTTGTTTCCATTTTTGTTGTCTTCTACCATGTGTGCAAAGTCGCTCAAGTCCTTTTTGAATTGACCTATTCTGTAGCATTTATCAGCTTCGCAAGATGAAAAAAATCGTATGAAGAAAAAAAGTTTTTCTGATGATGATGGGAATGAACAATATTTTCCAGTTTGACACTATAATGTTCTTAAATAAAAACTTCCTAAGGCTGGGGTTCGTCTTAAAGTTGAGTCCGAGGTTGTTTTAACACTCAGCGAACATTCAATGTATCTTCGCAATGCTAATACTCTGAGCGAAGATGTTTGCTTGTTGTTATTCTATTTTTTCCCTTGTCCTACTTATTTCTCTCTCTTACTATTCTTGATCTCTTGTTGTTTTTGTGTGTTCGTATGACTTGTTTCGTATAATGTATTGCAGATATGGATTTAACCAAGTGCCTCTTTAAGAGGAACTTTATCTCTGATGACGAAAATAAGGAGTTAGAAACTATAGCTAATGAATCGAATGGAAACAATACATCTATTGTCTACCAAGAAAATTCTATCAAAGCCAACTCACAGCTAATAACTTCTGAGCTATGGATAAGGAAGTTGGGGAGGTAGCTGCTCGCAATACCAGTGAGACTTCCCACAGGAGAAGGGAAAAGGATCAAACAGATGGATCCTCGAATTCTTTGGAGCCTCCCATGAAAAAGGGGTGTATCAGCCATTCTCATCCCAAACTTCTCTCACGAAGCCATGGATTGATGGTAGAAGGAACTATTCCTGCTACCTTATCCAAACTGTCTCTCCACGAGACAATGGTTGTGGTATGTTCCTTAGGTATTATATTGTGGTTTAATTTGGTGCTTCTATACTTTGATACCTTAACTGCTATACTTGTTTACATGTTTTTGAAAATAAGGTTGGTAAGAGTCTTTAACTCGCCAGCGAACGAGTTGCCAAGTTTACTAAGGGAGACAACTCACTTTTAGAAAAATGGCAGGCCAGTAAAGCGAACGCTTTGAATCTCTCTATTGAAGCCGCTGAAGAGTGTGCATGCCCTGGCGAAGAGCGTTCCATGGCCGCTGAAAAGGAAGCTAGTAGAATGCGTTCTAATTTGGAAGAGATGCACATTAATGGTCCTGCTTCACATGGGTACCCTCACGTTCTTATTGATGGGCTTGTGAAGATGAAGTCTTTACACCTTATTTGAGGAATTTTCTACCTCCGCTCTCAATATTGGGTATTGCGAAGCTCTGGCTAAATTACGAAGATTGAACCCAACTGTGAAGGCTCAGAACCTGCCTAAGCTGGTGAAGTCTAAGAAAGTAATGGAGCAATAAAAGGCTATACTTAACAAAGGGTTCATTAGCAGCATTTTTTATGGTGGTCATCCTTAAGCCTTGCTGTCTCACCTCGCTAGTCTTCCTTGTTTTCCATCTGTGGGCGAGTTGAAGGAATCTGCGGTTGATTATTTTGAAGATCTTCTCTTTTTTTCTTGCATTTCTGAGCCTCCCATATCTGAGCCTCCTTCTAATATAGATGTCAACACGAACACTGAAGCCCATTCTAACACTGAAGGCCCCGCTCAACATGCGAGCAAGGAGCATTCCGCTGTTATTGTTCAACCTTCATCTTCCTCTCCTTTTAATGTTAGTTAATGCTGAATTAAGATGCTTTATTTGTAATTTTTAACAATATTCTGAGGTATGTTTGTACTGTTTGTACTACTATAGATATTAACTTTTGATCACCTTTCTTATTCCGCAACCTCTCATCATATTTATTTATATGCAGGCCTTTGATAATTTGGTTGATCATAAGTTTTTGAAAAGTCTTGACTATTTAGGATCTAATATTATTTTTCCTCATTAGCTTGGGTTTTTCTCTCATCATTCACCTTTCCCTATTAAGGTGATTAAAGATACTCATTCTTTATCTAAGGAATATGTTGAGATTGTTTCTACTGATCGCTTTTCAAATTTGAAATATCATCTGTTATATATTGGGTGGCGAATTCCTACTTCCTCATCATCTTCTTCTCCTACATAGACATGTACTTGTAACCATGTTGTACCCGAGGGTTATAATATTGATTCGCTGGACAAAGATATAGTTTGGTTGATCTTCAATCTATAGGCATATACATTAGTTTGCTCAACCTTCCCACCCGTATTTATGAATGGGAACTTTGTTTGGGTATTAATCTAAATTATATGTTACTTAGTATCAATGACCTTGAAGTTGGTGGAAGAAAACTTTAAAGGATACTCAAGATTCTGTCCGCGAACTGAAAGAGTATTGTGCTGAGCAGGATAACCATTTTCAACACCAACAGTCGAGCATGGTTAGAATGCTTCGCCAACAAGAGGAGGATAAGAATTTATCTGAAGAAAGGCTAGCGAGGCTCATCAAAAGATCCTGATCATTAATGAGCAGTGTTCTTGCATTGACGATTTATTGGAGCTATAAAAAATTAGACTGAGTGTGATCATTTATCTTCTTCTTCATTTAGCTGGAAAAGTAAATTTGACAAACAATTTTCCATAAACACTCAGCTTCGTAGTTAGAATGAAGAGCTTTGTACTGAGTGTAATCATCTTGACTCATGTGTGCACTAGATTGTGCAAGCATGTGTTGATTATAAAGATAAGCTTCAGGCCCTTCCATTATCATCTCGTGATTCTACTCGTCGTGAGAAATTAACGGTGAGTATCGGTAGGCAGAGTATTAATTTTTCTGAAGTTGTTAGGTCTCATATTTACAAATAAGAAAACAAAGTGTAGAATTTGATGGCTACGAATAAGAGTTATCAGGATATTGCTGATGTTATGAGCTTGCAGCTTGATCACTAATTTTAAGGCATACTATGACAAGTACCTTGATCATATAAAACGAAGAGGTGTAATGCGGAATCCCGCCTACTTATGCATGAAAAGGCATTATGACAACATTGTAGCTAGGCTGAGCAATCTCATCGCGAGGTTGAGCAATGTTATCGCAAAGCTGGGAAACCTTGTCATCATGGCGGTTTTTTGTCCTCTCGCACATCAAGGCGCTGATATTTTTCTTTTTCTTCTTCTATTTGATCTACCAGTTTGTTTTTTGGAATGTTCGAGATAGTACCTTTATATTGACTCATGTTTTAGTTTTTTCGCTATCTACCAACACAAAGTGTTGTGCTTTTTTCATTTCTTCTTGTTCATTTGCTTATGCATCTAAGAGTTCTATTACTTTCGTGATTAAGTTTTTGAACCTTCACCATGCGAGGTTGTATAGCTTATAGTTTTTTCCCATAGCTGATATTGCAGGCATGTTTGCCTATTTTGCAAGATCTATAGTTTGCAAACTTAAGGGTTTGTATTGTGCGAACTTGCAAATCTATTTCTTGCATTTTCATGCTTTTGGGTATATATTCCTTTTTCAATATCTATAGCTTGCTTGGTTGAGTTTACAGAGTTCCAAGGTGTATGGCTTGGGAACTCGGGAACTTGTATTGTGCGAGCTGCAAGATCTATTGCTTGCTTACTTTGATGTTTTTGTAGGCATATCTTCCTTTGCACAAGATCTATGGCTTGCAAAAGTAAATTCGCGAAGTTGCAAAATCTATAGCTTGCAAAATTATAAAGGACATGGAAATAAATTTTCCTCAGAAGATGGATTCCGATTATGATGTACGACCGTGATGATTTAACTTTAACAACTACATAAAGTTGCGAACATCACCAATGATCATTTCATGGCTCCTATACAATTGGGAATTTTCATATCCTTTGCATTATATATAAATTGAATATTCTTAAGTTGACCACATGCCAAGTATTGGGAACGCTACTGCCATCCAATCTTTCTCACTCATAGAAGTTCGATTGGTGCTCTTTCATTATCTTGTACGGGCCTTCCCACTTTGGGCTTAATTTTCCTTTTTCCTCTGCCAAGCTTGCCTTAATTTTCCGCAACACAAAATCACCAACTCAAAATTGCGTCTCCTTGACTTTTTGATTGTATGTTCTAGCCATCTTTTCTTTGTACTTCACCTCCGTTATTGTTCCCACTGTCTTCCTTCTTTTAGTTTGTTCAACTCTAACCTCATCCTTTCGGGATTGTCATCTTCCTTTTATTCCTCTACTCGAAGGATTGAATTCTCGATCTTTACAGGTATTAATACTTCATGGCCATGGACTAAATTGTATAATGTTTCTCCAGTTAGTTGTCAAACGGTTCATCTGTATGGCAATTATATACTGGGTATCTCATCCACCCAACCAAATCTCTTTCCTTCGAATCTTTTTGGGATGCCCTAAACTATGGTTATGTTGTTAACTCCACCTGACCAATTTTTTATGGGTGGGATAGCGATGTGAACTTCTTGTTAATTGTGGCCATTGTTTGTAACAATAGTTTGTGGCACCCCAAAGCGACAAAACTATATTCTGCCAAAAAAACTTCTTTGTTACCTCTACTGTGACTCTTCCCAGTGGTTTTGCTTCGACCCATTTTGTGAAGTAATCGATTGCCATAATTAGAAATCTCGCATTTCCAGCACCCTTTATGAAATGTCCAACCAGGTCAATTTCCCATTTATCGAATGGTCATGCTCCATATACTCATGTTAAACTACCCTACGGTTTATGAGATGTTGGGACATTAATATGGCAACTTCTACTGCACTTAATAAAATTAATTTCCCAACATCTCATAAACCTTCTGCAGTTTTTCGAGATCTCACCTTCTTGTAATGGTCCCACACACTTTATCCATGGAGATAGGAAACCTTTTTTTTATACAGGACTCTCCCTATATAAACATAGTTGTGAGATCGTAGTTCTAACTTTCTGGCTTGCATCTTGTCTGCTAGTAACTTTCCCACTGTGAAGTAATCTATCGGCAGCATTATCCAATTTATTTCTTCCATCTGAACATCTGACTTGAATGACCTCCACTTTCACCTTTGTGTCTGACCATTGAGTCGAATCCAGTTGTTGCTAGCTTGCTCAGGGGGGTCTGCTTTCATGTTTTCATTTGTCGGCACATGTTGGATGTCGAAGTATTCAAGTTCAGCAATGAGCTAACGAACCCTCTTTTAATACTTTATCAGCTACTCTACTCGCACTTCGCAGTCTCATTTCACTTGCTAGACTATTATCTGCGAATCACTAAAGGTCTGAACGCTTTTGACCTTAATTTTGATTGTAAGGTCTAAACCACATATTGATGCCTTGTACTCTGCCTCATTACTAGTGAGTGGAAAGTCGAAACAAAGTGAATATTGGTACTCCCCTCCTTCTGGGTTGACTAATAGTAGTCCTGCACCGCAACCCTCTTCGTTAGATGCTGCATCAATGAAAAATTTCCATACGATGTCCACCCACTTGGATTTCCCTTTGTTGACTCCGAGATTTTTCTGTTCATTCGTGTCATGTGCATCTTCCCTTGTAATCTCTACAATGAAATCTGCTAGGATTTGTGCGTTGATTGCGGTTCGTGGTTGGAATTGTATCTCACATTGCCCCAATTCAAGAGCCCACTTGGTCATTCGACCAGATGTTTCGGGTTTGCTTAGAATATTCTTGATTGGATAATCGGTATAAACAACAATCCCCTCACTGTGGAAATAGGTTCGCAACCTTCTTGCTAAGTATGTCGAAGCTAGACATAGCTTTTCAACTGGCATGTACGCCCTCTCTGCACTTTTAAGTCTTCTCATAATGTAGTACCCTGGTAGCTGTCTTTGACATTCTCGACGTACAAAAATTGAGCTTACTGCATTTTTTGAAACCGCCAGGAAAGATATAGGGTTTCTCCAGAGATTGGTGATTTTAATATTAGCAACTCCTGAAGATGCTCCTTTAAAGACTCATATTCCTTTTGACTTTCCTCATTTCATATGAAATTATTTACCTTCTTAAAGACCTCAAAGAGTGGAAAATGTTTCTCGTCTATTTTTGAAACAAATCTGCTAAGTACTGCCAACGATCTCATTAATATCTGCACTTCCGTAACTGTTCGTGGTTGAGGAAGTTCAGCTACAGCTTGTATTTTTTATGGAGGATACCTTGTATCCTAATAATTTCCCTGCGCCTAATCCAATTATGAATTTCTTGGGATTGAGCTTCCTTAGCCTATTCCAAGTCTTCCGCGAAGTTGCATGTCCTTTTACTTTTGACAACCATGTCCTCAACACATGCCTCCACATTTTATCCTATTTGATTGCGAAATGCATTGTCGAACACTCTCAGATATGTTGCTCCTGCATTTTTTAGGCAAAACAACATTTTCACATACATCTTATGGGTTTATAAGTATTTGGTGGTATCCTTTATATGCATCTAAAAAGACCTGAACTTTGTATCCTGACATTGCTTCGACTAGCTGATCAATCTTAGGAAAAGGAAAACAATCCTTTGGGTATGCCTTATTTAGATCAAAGAAGTCTATACACATTCTCCACCATGCATGTGCCTTTTTTTTACCATTACTGGGTTTGCTAACAATTTCAGATAGGTTACCTCATTTAGAATACTAGCCTGGAGCAATGCTATTACTTCTTCTTCAAATTATTTTATGCCCGGAGTTTTTCTACTTTTGCTTGACTGGTTTGATCGAATCACTGATATTCAAGGAATCAATAGCAATTCCTGGGTCAAATCCTCCCATGTTATGTACACTCCATGAGAATGTATCCTTGTGACTTTGCAGGATTCTATAACCCATGCTTTCTCCAGGTCTGGAAGATTTTTTCCTATTTTGATGCACTTAGAATTGTCTTCGTCATCTAAAGTGACATCTTCAGTTTCTTCTCTCTGATCTATCGGTGACTCTGATTGTCTGAGTAAGCCGTTATCTGAGACAACGTTAACCATCTTTGTTTGTTCCAAATTTTTCCCTACTTTCATCGCAATGACCAGGTATTGCCTTATTGTTTGTTGGTTTCCTCTTATTGTTGGGATTCCAGTTGGAGTCGGGAACTTCATTACTAAGTAGTATGGGGACTATATCACCTTTGTTGTGTTCATGTAGGGCCTTCCTATGATGGAATTAAATGGGCTCGGAGCATCCATGACCACGAAGTCGCACATGATGGTACAATTTCTATCACTTTCACCAATAGTAACATGAAGTTGTATGTTACCCAAAGGTGTCTCTGATTGTCTTGTAAATCATACAAGTGGGGATGTGGACTTCTTTAGACCAGTCTGTTTGAACCCTAGCTTATCGAAGTAATAGATAAATAGGATCTCGACTGCACTCCCATCACCCACAAATACTCTATGAAACGTTACATTTCCAATTTTAGCGATAATGACCATAGGGTCATTATGAGGTGGAGCTTTGGGAACTGCATGCTCTTTGCTAAATGTGATTGTCTCCTCGGAACGAAGCCTCTTTTAAGTAAGCTCTTATGGAAGTTAATATCTAGCCTTGGCTTTTGAGGCATTGTTGGATAGGAACTCAGTTAATCCATGTATAGACAAGATCACCCCTTTGTGGGCCTCAGCCACTATGTCTTGTCATAATCCATCGCTGCTTTCATCTTTTGATTTTTGTTCTGTATGTTTGCTACACCCTAGTTTTTTTCCACAGAGCTCTCTGCTTTGTCGGCTTTGTTGTACAGGCTTTCCCTATCCTCTTTCTTATACAAGTTCAGATTCTCGTTCCTCAAATTCTACTCTATTTGTCTCCTCAGATCCCTGCAATACTCGATGTTATTGTCATGGTCTTTATGGAAGGCACAATAGTATTATTTGGACCTCTTGTCAGGAGGTGCTATCATTGATGCCAGTTTGCCAAATGACTCTCTATTTTCTTGCTATATTTTTTTCCCGACTTTGTAAGAGGTGTTTCTTAGAATAATACAACATGCATTCTTGATTCTCTTTCCTTGAATGGGATGTTCCCTTTCCCTTTCCCTTTCTTTCCAAATCCATTTTGTGAATCTTCCATTATTCTTTTATCGCCTCACTCCCACTCTATATTGCGGTTATTTTTTCTTTAGTTCACACATATTTCTCAATCATTTTTTTGCAAGTCTCTTGGGTTCATGGGCATGTTCTTCATGAGTTCCTTGTAGAATTCTTTTGATCTCATGCCTCCTATAAACACGCCCAAAGAGGACTTGATTGACAAATCTTGAGCCTACAAACTTTCAGTGACGAACCTATTATGATAGTCTGCAAGACTTTTGTAACTTCGCTGAGCTATGTTGTTTAGGTCTGCGATTTTTTGGTGAACTTTTTCTTCTGGTAGAAATGGCCTAATGACAAATATGACAATTGTACCCAAGACATAATGCTTCCGTTTGGCAAGTCTTCGTACCATGTGATCGCTGTTCCGGATAAGTACGTAGGGATAGCCATGCATACTAACTCAATTTCTGCATCGCAAAATCTTATGTTGTTGCGATAAGAATGTAGGAGTTCTTTTGGGTCTCTCGTCCCGTCATAGATTTTAACATGTAGAGGAAGCTTGAAGTCCTTAAACATCTTGAAATTATGAAGATGCGGTCCCAATGGTGATTTATCTGCATCATCATCTGTGATTATATCATTTAGCTCATCCTCGTACTTAAGGCTCTCATGCCCCTGACTTAGTCTTTTATTTGTTCTCAGGGATTTTTTTTGAGCGTGCCTAAGAATTCGTTGTACGTGATATATCTGTTCACTTCTAAGAACACTACGAACGCTGCAAACGCTCTCCTTTATTTTTCTTAGTTTATCTTGGGAGATTCTTCTTCCTCCTCATCATCCTTCGTACCTTCCTTGCTGTTTTCCCTTTCTTTACTAGGGACGTATGCTTGATCTTGGCTGGTATGCATGCTTTTGTTTCATCCAACTATTTGTTCTTGCGTCGGATGGTTGTAGCTTTTCTCACTTCTAGTGAACACCATTATTTACTCGAAGGATTTTGAAATGAAATTTATTTCGTCCCCACAGACGACGCCAAATGATGTGGTAATTCGACCAAGCAAAGCTCCAGTTGTTAACGGTGAGGTATCTTCTCCTATAAAATAAATCTCGGAAATGATTCCAGGGAAAATACTCTGACGATCAAGTCATCCTTTCTCAGTTTAATCTCACTAAGCTCAACCAGTGTTGCTCTCCTCGTATTTATAGGCGATTGTGATCATGGCTCCGCTTTATCTCAATCCAAGATTGTGGGTCGTATCATGTTTGTATCATGGTCTATACAATCTCGGTTCATGGTTAGGTTTTGGTCATGCTTCCATCTTTCTCGGCTCCTCATTGCATCCTTTCCGACATGGCTCCGTCTTTTACGGTTCGTGATTAATTCTGGACATTGGGCCCGATGTTGTACCTTCTGCCTGTTAATCCTTGGTTCCATATTGGGCTGGGCCTGAAGGCCAACATCCTGTCCATAGGTTTATGGACAGTCCAGCTGCATTTGTTAAATTACATACAAATTTAGAAATCTAAACATATTTATTTATATTATACATTTTTATATTTTCACATTCAAATACACATTGCTACTTATTTTAATTTTGAAAATACAATGTTTAAATTATGTTAAAAACTACAACATTTAAGGTAAAAATACAGTGGACTATCTATAAACTTATGGAAATGCCACCTCTCCTGCGATTTTCTCATAGATATAATAACGATAAAACATGAGCGATGCCATCAATAAAAATGAAGGGTGATTCTCTTAAGAGTATAATTCTTAGAAGGTTGAAAATATATACTAGGTTTAAAAAGCCAATGCCATTATTATAAGATTTTCTTTTTTTTCTTTTATGAAAGAAAAAGAAAGATATTCACGAATACTTGACATCTAAATTTTAGACTCAATTTCTCATGAGTACACGGCATGAACTTATTTGACATCAAGTATTCATCACCCACAACAAACTACTACTCCAAGTTAATGGTGGATGGAAAGAAAATGAGATTCTCAGCCGGGAAAAAGTGACAGAGAGGGCCATTTCCTGGTGAAGTATGCATCTTTTCGAAGACGGGATGTTTAGGGCTCCATTCCGAGGTATCCATGTGACAGATTCCGACCGCTTCAACTCTCCACCCATTTTCACCCACCAAAGAAGCCCTCAACAGCTTGTTTTCACTCTCTTGGCCATGGCAGAACAGAAGAAGGTTTGGATAGGGAAGAACATGGCATCCCATCATCTTATTCGCGCTCACCACCTTCAGCTTCTCCACCACGGTGTAGTTCTGTAGCAGATTACCGAAATCCTTCGACACGAGCTTCGTTGTCGTGGCTGAAACGTCATCGAGCTGCAAGTAGGAAAACAAGAACTTTAAGAAGGGTTGAGAATTTTTCACCAGACACGAAACCCTCGAATGTATGGGTAAACATAAATTTTTGCACAACCAAAAAATAAATAGGTTTGAGTTTGGGGTTAAATGAATGAATCCGTGTAATTAAGAATGATGAGATTAGGGGTGGTAAATAAACTCGTAATCCACGAGTTAAACGGGATGTCTATTTTTAAACCTGGACAAGTATGGTTAAATGAGTAATGGATTAGATAGATTTTTTGAAAAATATGGGTGGAGCGAATTGGTTTTGCGGGTTGACCGCGGGGTTTACCTACATGAGTTTGTATATCAATCGACATGGGTTAATATATTGTTGAAACCAAAGATTTATCAATATGAATTGGTATAGAAACTCATATGGATTGAAAACTGCGGGTTTTACTCGTATGAGTTTTTATATAAACCCACATGGGTTGAAACCATGAATTTATCAATTTTCAACCCATGAATTTATTGGTTAACAACCCGACCTTTTTGTAACCCGATCAATTTTTAACCCGTCATCAAATGAGTTGAAATGTATCATTCCTATATATTTTTTAAACTATTCAAATTACCTGACTCATATTTGATCCATCCACACACTTACCCCCAAGCTAAGATAGGATAGTTTTCTAACTTGAATTTGGATTTTTGAAATGAAAGATAAATGAAATTGAAATACCAATTCCAGTCTTACGTTTCCAAAGAATGGTTCGGCGGAATCAAGCAAGGAATCCAAAGTAGCTGCGCAAAACTTGACCTCTCCACTGGTGGCCGATGGTTGGCATTGAGCCATTGTTTTTTTAATGGCCTCTGCCTCTTTAGATCCTTCTGCGAAGCCAAAATACTTTAGGGCTTCGGAAAGCTTTGCATCATGGAGAGGAAGTTTGTCAGCTTCTTCGTTGCTAAGAAGTGGAGCATTTTCTGGGATTGGGAAATAGATCGCCATCTGTCCCCCCAGTTTCAGGTCCTCCATTCTGATGAACAGGTTCAAATTCGGGTTATTCGGATCGACTTCGGTATTTCGCGGCGAGAAGAGTGTTTGATCGTTTCGCGGTGAGAAGAGTGTTTGATCATTTCCCATGTTAAACATCTTTGAACTTGTAGCCTGCAACGTTAATTCCTGTGATTAATCGAAAACAGAAACGAAAATGGCGTTCAATCAGATCGAATCGGCGGAATATTCTTCTCTACCTGAAAAGCAAAAATGGCATGAAACAAGAGGATCAGGGAGGTAACACCGGAAAAAGCCATGACTGTTTTTAACCTTGAGTGCGATGGGTGACTCTTTTGGTTGAAGGAGAATTGCTATTTATAATGCTTGCTTTCTTGCACGTGACGTCAGAAAATGTCACGAATAAGATATACCTAAGTTAATTAACCTGTTAATATAAATATGATTCACAGTATCCAAATTGTTTGTTGAGAGTTGAGACTGCAAACCGAAAGAATAAATGCCCCTTTTGACTTTTTTCTTTCTTCTTCATTTACTTTTTTTATTATAATGTTCTTCATTTATTTTATTTTCTCCTTCTGTAGTGATTTCTTGATTGTTGAGGTGTTTTTAGTGCGTAATTTTTAGGAAAATTTTTACGGTCAATTACTTTAAATATCAGTAAAGTACATAACAGAATTATTATTAGTTTCCCTTATTATTTAACTTATGTATTTCCTGTTACAGTGCATATTTATGTAACACATCAAATTTAAATAGTGTCCGACTTAAATAAATAATTTAGACATCAAATTAAAATATTAAATATCAAATTAAAATACTAAATATTTTCATCAAATTAAAATAGTTAAACATTAGAGAAAATACTTAAATACACATTAAAATTAAAACACTTAATCCTTAAATAGATACTCTAAAAATTGGACATCAAATCAAAATAGCACGTATACGTCAAGTATAATTTGATATGACGCAGTCAGAATATCGAAGAGATTCGCAAGCACGAATCTTAAAGAACAATTAAGGTCTGCAAGCACAAACCCTAGGTTTTGGTTCTGGAATCCACCAGAGAG
>JAULKK010179331.1:0-16218 GCA_032355705.1 Rubia peregrina | reverse complement strand
GCCCCAACTTTTTCACAGGTGGGGTGGCCGGCGCGTGCCCTGAACAGGACACATAGCTGGAATTGACGACGAGATGGTTATGAAGGAAACGAATTGATGACGAAGAAGGGGTGGGGCAGGGTATGATTGAATCGGCGTACAATAGAACATATGGTCGAGCAGCGGCGAGGTTGGGGTTGAGCGATGATGACTAAAAGGTGGTGAGATGATTTGGTCAAGGAATTCGTCGGGGGAGGAGGAGGGTTAGTTTCGAAGTAAGAAAGAATAATACATGAAAAATAAGAAGGCAGTGCGAAGAAGGAAATGAGGGTTTTTCTGTCTTTCAATTTTTTTTAAAAAAATTAGGGGTAAAATGATCATTTCCTCATATTCCGGCCAAAATTATCACTGACAGCTGAAGTTAACCACACCTAGGATTATATTGGCACATACATCATAAAGTTAAAATTACTTTAGAACCTTTTAGTTTTGCTGGGTTATAATGACACTTTCATCCCAAAGGGACATTTTAGCTCTTGACTCAAGAATAAATCACAGAAAAAAAATCCAATTTTGCACATGAATTTCCTTTTGAAAAAAAAATCATTTGTAACCACTAAGGCTTGTCCAAGCTACTAGGGCCATATGCTCGCCCTGGGGCATCATTCTCCGTCCACCCCTCTCCCTCCTCCCTGGTGTTGCACTATTATGGTTTCAAAGTTTCCTAACACACCATGTTAGGTGTGGGGAGTGAGGAGATTCCATAAGCATGGAGTTGCAGTGAGAGGCTCACCCCACTTTATTGCGTCAGCCAAAAGGTGATCTCACCCATTTGTGTGAAACAAGAATGAATGAAAGTTGTTTGGAAAAAAAAGTATATGTGGACCCTGACCCAACTCCCCTGGAGGAGTACATGAATTACCTTTATTCATCACTTGTTTCTTATAAATCTTATCTAACTTATATTTTATTTGATTTTTTTATATTAACTAATAAATACTTTAATAAATTAACAATGTAAGAATATTAAAAATAAGTCTAAAAATTAATAATTATTGAATTAGAATATAGAGAAGGTTTTCTGTTATATCAACTAACAGTTAGGCAAATCATAAAAATTCTCATTTTAATAGCTCTTAAGGTTGTATTATAATTAATTTTATTTTGAAATTACTTTTAAAAGGTTTGCATATAGGTAATTTATTGTAATAAAGAAAATAAATATCAAATCACCATATTAGTCATACTAATTATAAAATTACCACATCTAACAGTTAGTCGGTCAATACAAGATTGTGTAAAATATATTATATTTAAATGAAAAATATAAATTCTTAAGTCCTAGATATAAATTATAGAAAAAAGTCCCATTGTAAAAATTTCCATGATATATATATATAATATGTTATCTCATCTAATAATTTTATAATTCATATATTAGTGAGATTATATTATTTTTGTCAATAAATTTTGATTATACAAAAAAAACTAGAGATTATATCAAATTTTGATTCTGAAGGAATTGAAAGAAATGGAGTATATCTGTATGATAATTCTTCATAATTTAATCTATTTGTTGTGTATTACTTGTTGCAACTCTGATGTGATTTTTTTTAAAAATAAAATAAAACTCACCTAGGTGAGGAAAAAATTATTTGGCTCCCAAAACATGAAGTAAAACATAATACATTGTAGCTCAAGTGATGAAGATTATACACTGAGAGAGAGAGAAATAAAGCCAATAGATATTGAAGATAGGCTATTTGGCACACTATTTAATACTCCATTCTTTTTGCCTCAACACCTGAGTATTAACCAAAAGAATGGATTGTTCCCTCGAGTCGAAAACATCCTAGTACTTCTTTGTCTCCGCACCTAGTGTTAACAATAGAGGTGACCTTCCTTATTACCTCTTCCATATTACTTCCCTGTAAGTAATATACTAAAACAACTTGCTGCTTCAAGTTTAGACATTTGAAATAAAGGATACACAACTCCATTTTCAATCCATTGAGTCTCTATATTCAGCACATGATCATCATCCTTGACCTGAGCATTTGTTGCCATAACCTTGTTTTTGTTGTTGTCTTTCCATGTCTTGTTGTACCTGTCATGAGAGATGAAACCAGCATACATATTTTCCAATATAACAAGGATGATTATATCAAGTTCTTATGTAAGAAAAGTTACTAGCATCAAGTTTAATTAAACCCCTAATCTGAAATGGAAGATCAACATCAAGATTAAAGAGAGAAGTGACCTTTGTTGAGCTTGCTAATTTAGCCTGAAAGTCTGCAACATCATTTTCTTCCCTTAAAGTGTAACAGATTGATCCATTTATCCTTGTCATAAGATTCCAGACATCCTCATTACTGTAATGAGCCACCATGGTATCATAACTTCATTTCTAAACATTTTCACTAGCAAAAGGAAGTCAGACTCAATTTGAATGTTGTTGAAACCATGTTCTTCTACTAACTCAAGTCCAAATTATAGAGATAAATATTTTGATTCCAAGCTATTGTTGTCGAAGTGGCGTCGCGCCACGTCCTTGGGCTTTGTTACCCTAACCTCATTTATCCTGCAGCCTAGGTTCATTTCAAAATGCTTGTACGCATCCTAACTTGCGAAGCGTATCTTGTCCCACGTTGGTGGTAGAGGGGTGGCCATTTTCTTCGTCTTCTTTGTGAGCGATGGAGCTTCTTCCACAGTGTTTTCCCTTGACCTCGTGGCTGCCTGTTTTATTCGAGCAATCTATGGAAAACATGAACATGGAACAATTAGTTGAACAAAGAAGAACCTAGCTCATGCATTGGTAAGCCCGACCTTGCATTCATGCCATAGATATATCGGCTAAACCAATGTGTCTTATGAGAAATCACATATTCATGTGTATGAATTTGCAACGTCTCACCTAAAATGTCGGCTGCGCCGAAATACTGTGCGACGGGACATGAATGGCCTAAAACACCTAATATCTGAACTAACATCAACATCAAAATATGAACAAGTAAAATTCCATTAACAAGTAGCAATAATGAGTGCCACAATATTTACCTAAACCCTAGTGCTAGCAAAGAATTTGTAAACAAGTCCCAAACCAAATTGAATATACCCAAAATTCAAAAACACAACAGCTCATGCATTGTGAATATTGTAAAATCTTGTAATGGGGAACTAAAAGAGTCCCTCATAGCCAAAAAACCATGATCAAATTTGGGGAAAATACTTACATTGGTTCACCTTTGGTGCGATGTCATTGGCTGCAAATGCGAAAGGTTTGGTCGTTTGGCAACTTTTAAACCTGTGGTGGAACGCAGTTATTTTATCAAATGTGTGATGTCGCAGGCAATGTCTTATGGAAAGATAGAAATAGAGATCTTAGTGTGGCATCGCAGTGTGCATATTTTGGCCCACACATATGTTTTGGGCTTGGGCCAGGATGGAACCTAATCGGCAACAACCGACATCGCAAACCAATCGATCGATAGCCCAAAGATCGACAATCATGTGACTTCTCATTTGATCATGAGTGAGCTGAAATAGACAAGCGGTCCAAATAAAAAATATCTTCGGGTGTGGTCAGTGATGGACAAAAATCACGATAGCCCAATGTCTTTATTTACAATTCATCATTAGGTATTTATTTTTTCTGAGTCTTTAGCGACACCGCAATTTGGATTCTTGGCCAATTAGTGCATGGTTTAGAGGAAATTGTAAATGATTACTTAAGAGCATACGATGTTAAGTCGTAAAACTTATGGAATTCTATGTTAACTATGAAAAGTTTTGTTATCAATAAGATGCTCATTGCCGCTCATGTTGTTTGTGAACATTTAGATCAGACATTTATGATGCTCATGTTGTTTGTGGCTAATTAAATCTATGATATATACTCATGTTGTTTAATATATGGTGATGTTAACGATCTATTCATACAGGTACCAATTACTCCGGAGGTGAGATGAAATAAATTGTAAAGGAAGATTATGAAATAGGTGGAAGATAATTACAGAGCCCTCCAGGATTCTGATTATGATTTTATTATGGATGGTGTCTACTTCCAATTTTATTATTGAAATGAACATTCAAGGATTATTACTGTTTCATGTTACGTACATTTCGTACGCTATATAAAAACAATGATTTTTTAAAATTGAAAGGATTATAGATTGAACGTTAAATGTATGAAATTTAATATTATTACAAATTCGATTAGAATAGTTTTAAACAGTCATTAAAAATAGTGCAGAAAAATTAAAAATGACGGGGAAGAATGGTGATATAAAAAACAATGGGCCCTACACCATTTACCACCTCGAATAATAGCGTGTCCCCAATCCCATTTTCCTCTTTTTAAAGAAACCTAGTAAACTCCTTCAGGTTCAAGGTATTCAACATCTGGTTAACTGAGTAGTGCATGTCATACTCTCTTTCATTGCACATCAGCACAACTGGCAAATTGTACGGCGGTAGGACCTCCAGAATGTGGGCTAGGATGCACTGATTTATAAACCAAAAACAAAATTTAGTAAACATGAAAGTAACATATAGTAAATTTTAATTTAAAATGAAATACATGTGTGACGGGGAGGACTTACCAAAATCGAAACATCCCGGAAGTTTGTCTTGGTGAGAGTTTGGACAAAGTTCCATGCAGGGACCTCCCTATTATTGTTCTGAGGACGACGATCGCCATACGAATCAGTATGGATCTGCATTGGTCATTTAAATGTTTAATAAACTCATTAGAAAATAAATAAGAAAATAATAGGAATTCAAATCTGAACAAGAAATAACTCAACTCAATTGCAGCACGTCTGCTTGAGCAAACATTGTTGACCTTTACACCTGAAATTTGATTAAAAATTGGATCAGTTAATTATTTTCTTGGAAAGGTTTCTCACATTATTGTCTGACCAGAAATTGACCTGGCAGACAATAGCACGCGATGTAGCCAACTAGTCGGCAAAACTGATTGTTAATGCGAGAAAAGTGTGATGGGTTGAGGGACTGCTAAAATTCGAGGGAAATTTGAATTTTTAATGAGATGTATGAGGTGGGCTCCGTATATAATCGTTACAAAGCGTTGTTAATTCTGCATAAGAAGAACCAACGTCGTAGAGCATTCGACGAAACCAACATGGTACTAACATTGTACCGAAGTTGCCTAATCTATTTGTGGGCCTCATTTCTTCAGCCCACTAGCATGGTAATGGGGCTCTATTTGACCAATAACATATGCAAGTTTGGATGTTTTTTTGTGTTAAGTGACAACTCACCGATATAAGATCGATGTCGGTTTGCATTAGAGTGGGCCTCACAATTTTGGCCCACTAGTATACAAAGGAATGGCCTGCGTTTGACCAAAACAAACGTAACTGACCTTGATAACAGTTAATGGTGTAATAGATACTACTAATTAAAGTTTATAAATGTCGATGAACTTCATACACTTCCATTTTGATGGGAACCGATTTTAGCATAAATGGTGAACTTTATGGATGTCTAGTTCCATGTGAACCACCACATAAAATAGCATGAAAATTTATAAGTTTGTTTTTGATGAAATCAAAAGCTAATAGAATTACGTCCATCAATTTTTTTAAAGCGATAGTTTATGGCATAGAGTAAATTGTGGAAGATTACTTACAAGTACACAAGCCATCAATAGGAAGAACTTGTGGTAGTTTATGTGGAATAAAACCAGTTTCTTTATTACCCTGGGTGACTATAATTTCAACTTCGGATGTCAAAATTTCATTTTAGGGCCGATTGTAATTGGGTTCGGGAATGCCAATGTCCATTTATAACATTGCAATTAGGTCCCCCCCAACAATGGGAGAAATGGAAATATAAAATTGAAGACACACTTAATCGATTCACCAATTTATGACCACAATGTTCCGATTTGGTCGTGGGAGGATTTAATGGGCTAATCATCAGCCATTTTTTGTTAATATTCCATTAATACCCTTATCATAAGCATTTTGAGAACATTTCATTTCCACTACATAGAATCGCAAGAAAATTCAAATTCTTGGTTTTCGAAGAAATAAAAAAAGATAATAGAATTACGTCAATCAATTTTTTAAAGTGATAGTACAAGGCATAGAGTTAATTGTAAAAGATTACTTCGAGTATACAAGGTGTCATTCAGAAATTGTTTTGCAAAGTATATGTGGAATAGGAAAAGTTTCTTTATAACCCTCGGTAAGTATTAGTTGAACTTCAGATGTCAAAGTTTTATTTCGGGTCGATCGTAACCAGATTTGGAAATGCCATTGTACATTTATAATTTTGCACTTGGATCCCTCCGACAAATTAGAAGAACTTAAAATGTAAAAACTACAGATAAAAGTTTTTATCCACATTTTTAGAACTATGGTGTTCCCATTTGTGCATAAACGGGTCTTCTTTTAGGGCCTCAATCTTAACAGGGAGTATTTTACACTTTTCCTAAATTTGATTGTGATACATATGTGAGCTTTCGCAATTTCGTCGTACAAAATGAATCCAAAAGCGATCAATCTGTGATGTTGTCCGAATTGAATTTTTCGGCGGGAACCAAATATTATGGCCAAATATTTGAACCAAAAATTCCCCCCATCAATTTATCATTTAAATAACATTCAACATGAACACACAATTCCCATCAATCCTCCAACAAATCCAACAACATACTATCCTTTCCATTTCACACAAAATACAACCTATACAGAACTAACTCAATTTTCTTCTCAAAAATACCAACAAGCATACGAGAATGGAGCATCTCTGGATTCAAACTAATTGAGGTAGTTCTACATCCATTCCATGTTCATTTATAATATTTATTACTATATACCTTATATATGTTTTCTTTCTCAAAGTATGGTGATTTTGTAACATTTTGTATGGTGTATATTTTTCGAGTTTTCTAGATAGTGCAATGTTTGAAATGGGTAATATAAATTGCTTATATAAGGGCTGATGGGGGACAATATTCTTTTATTCAAATGAACACATGTTAAATGTGAGACGTCGATCATAGGTGATCGTCCCATATGATAAGGGGCCGGACAATGATCTATGTCTCAAATGCTATGAAATTATTGTCATAGCATTTGAATATCCGATGTTGCTCTTTTGTCAAACTTTGCAACTTCGTTAAACACTGCATGCAACGTCTCTTACAAGCCAACCAGGTACTTTTAACATGTTTAGATTAATGTTGTCTACCAAATTCTAACTTAAATTTGTTTCATGTGTATTCTTTATAATAGAACATAGAGAGTTATTGATGGACTTCTAGCATGCAATCTCAACAATGTAGGCTCAATACAATTAATGTTTCAATTTCATACCAACCTTATGTATTTTAATATATTCTAACATATATTTTCCATCATTATTCTAGTTCTATTGGTATCTTACATTGTTATATCTTCCGACATTAATTGCAGAATAATTGATTGTCGTCTGATTTGTAAACATTTCACGAATTGTGGAACATTAGGTAACATGTAACGGATATCAAGGAACTAATTCTTGTGTAATAAAAATATTAAATTTTATAATATTGTACGAGAACCAAGGTCTCCGAGACTAATCCATGACTATGAATTAATAGGTGGAGCAATGAAACCAAACGACATCGCACAAATCGGCAGTTTTTTGCGACGTCACCCAAACAAAACTAGGTTGTATTCAAGAGCCTTTCATGTCAACATGCACATGACGGTGCAGGGCTGGAGCATGCGTTGTCACGGTCCATTATCCACGACATCGCCATCAATTGCAGTCCCCTCATCTGACTTCTTACAATCAACGACGTCGCTCCATATGCAGTCGGTGTCATTCTGAATGATGTCGCAACTGCAAACTCCAATCGTCGATCATCTTCCTTGAACCGGTGTCGCACATAAATTTTTCAACGTTGGTCCAAAACAAGGTAAAAAGAACTCTTTACTACAGCAATATTTCATCTATTTTTAGAGGGCTAAAAACCGAGGTAAAAATCCCTATAGAACCAAGGTAATAGGTGCTATTTGTTGTAGTGTAGGGAAGATCAGGAGGCTAGGACCCGACTCAGACCCATACAGTTTAGAACCATTGGGTCGGGTATGGGTCCAAAAATTTAGACTCATTGGGTCTGGTTCTTAATATTATAGACCCGGACCCGACCCTATAGACCTATATAATCCCTACTACACATATATAAAATTTTACCCTAATCTCTAAATTACTTTCATATTCGCTATGTATTTTATTTTTATATTAAGAAACAATATGTATTGTATATATTTTCCTAAAAAATTAATTCAGATGCATATTAAAATTGAATTATTTTTATTTAAGATAATATATATTTCATTTGGTGAAGAAAAAATGGAATATTAAACCTTTTTTGGACCCATTTTTTACCAAAGGCCCGTTCAGACCTATCGGATTTAGGTATAGGCTATGATTTTCAAACCCTATAGGTTCGAGTCGGGTTCAGGTATAACTAAATTTTTTTAGGGTCGGATCTGGGTCTTATTAGACTTGACCCAGACTCGACCCTTGATCATCCCTACCAAAACCTACCCTAACAAAAAACATAAGAGCTTTCCAACTTTCACATCCCAACCTAAGAAGTCCTAAACCACCAAAACAACAAAAATAGGCAGCCCAGAATAAGAATGAGGTATAAAAACCAAAGAAACTTAAGAAGATAGCTTCCTCTACCTTGAAATCCCAAAAATTCGTAAAAACAAGAAAATAGTTCAAATATTTCCATTTCTCTCAATTCTCTCATTTTGCTAGGAGCCCTCTTGGGTTTTCATCCCAGCCTCCCCTTTTTTTCTTTTCAAAACCCATACCTCACCTTTTTCCACTCCAAAAGGACTCTAATTTTTGCATAGGTGGTTTTTTCGAGTTTTTGTCCTATCTCGGCCCCTCATTTAGCCTATGTTTCCCTCTTAGATTTCCAACTTAGAGGGATTTTTTTTAAACAAAACAAATTAAAGTAGAGCATATGCATACTACAATAAAATACAATGAGATATATTTCTCTCCCCAAACTTGAAACACACATTTTCCTCAATGTGAACAAAAGGACAAGATAAAGAATTAAGGGAGAAAGAAAAAACTCACAACTATAACCTTAAAGGTCCTTTCCTATAGTAGCATTGCTCACTTCTCAATAAATGTCCTCTCCTCCATGATTCCTGATCTTCACCTTGAAGTATGCGTTAACCAATGCATTTAGTACACTTATTAGTATCTTTTGTTGGGTTTATTGCAAGGTTTAGTTGGGTTTACATCATAAGGGATTTGGATAGCCTTTGTTAGGTTTCATGCCCAAATTCCTTGTTTTGTAGATTTATTTAGACCTAATGGATATTAAGTTATTACAAGAATCTAGATCCTATTGTGTGAGATTCATTTTAGATCGCTCGTAAGAACTTTGGAGTAGAAGCTTCATTTTAGATCGCTCGTAAGAACTTTGATGTTTTCCTATTTTGTGAGCTCTCAGGAAGATTAACCATGTCTGGCGGACTAGTTAAGGAAATGACAAGTCCTTGCTGAAACAATATTTATGTTAGATTTGGGCAGTCCCCAAATGATATACACATAATATGTAGACGAAATTAATCTCAACATGGAAAAAGTACCTGATCCACTACAAAGCGACGTCACATGCAGGATAGACCGAAGTTGCGAAGTCCGACTAAAGAGCAACGTTGGACATTCATAGACGTTTTAGTAATTTCCTAGACAATACAACGTCGCTCAACATTCTTTCCCATATTGTATAGGATGATTGACTGCAACCGATGTCGTACATTCAACTCGTGTTCATACGAAGATTTCATTATTGTTCACAATCAGCCCTAATCTAAGCCTTTTTTTATCACTCCTTACAAACATGGAATTATCTTGGAAACACAAACAATGTATAATATATAACATGTAGCATAATCATCATACTTCATGAAAATATTCAATCATTGATCAATGAGAAAAAAATATAGAAGACATGGTAATGAAATTGCTAAATAAACGTGGAATGGATGGAAAACTACCTCAATTAATTTGAACCCGGAGATGATCCATCCTAGGATACTTTTTGATGTTTTAGAGAAGATAGTTGATTAAGCTCTTTAGTGGTTGTATTGATGTGAATGGAAAGGATGGTGTGGAGTTTGGTTTGGATAAAGTGTGTTGGAGATTGGAAAGGGGTGTTGGTGATGAATATTATTGACATGAAATAGGGGTTGGTTCAAAATTTTGGTTCCTGCTAGAAATTTCAAGCCGAGCAACATCGGTCAGGCGTTATTTAGTGGTTCATTTTATGCAATGCAATTGTAAGGTTGTTCTTAAGAGCCACAATCTAATTTTTTAAAACTCTCATAGAATACTCCCTGTTAAGATTGCGGCCCCTTCCGATGACCTGTTTATGCCAAAATAGGAACAACATTGTCCTGAAAACGTGAATAACAAAATGTTATCTCCAATTTTGAATTTTTACTTTTCCCACTTTCTTGGATAGACCTAAGTGCAATAATTAAAAAGTACACCAGTTGTCCCAAACTCGATACAGTGGTCACGAAAAGAAACTTTGTCACCCACGGTCGAATTTATACTAACCAAGGGTAAGAAACTGGTTTTATTCCCACATAGAATTCCACAAGATCTTCCGATTAACCCTTGCATACTTATAAGTAATCATCTATAGTTTACTCTAGATCATGTACTAGTGCTTTTTAAATTTTGATAGATGGAATATAATACTTTTTTATTTCATAAAAAATAAGAATATAAAATTTCATTTGATTCTATGTGGTTAAAAGTATCGGTTTCATAACACTTATCATACGATTATTAATGGAATACTAACAAAAATGATGGACGATTAACCCGGTCCACTCCTCTCTTAAACACTACGCATAATCTCCATATCAAACATTTCTCCTAACGTTATGGTGCGGAGTTCATAACCGTACTAAACATGCAATGAAGTTTGGGTCATTGTGCAATTTTTGCAAATTTTCATCATACACTGTCTGAGAAGATTTTGGTCTCGTTCCATTGACCCTTCTATGACCAAATCGGAACATCATGGTCGTGACTTGGTGAATTAGATACAGGTATCCTCAATTTTGGAAGGACCTAAGTGTAAAAATTTAAAAGTACACCGGTAGTCCCAAAATTGATTCCAATTGTCCCGGACGGGACCTTTGCCATCCCCAGTAAACCTTATAATCCTCGAAAGTGAAAAAGAAACCGACATGATCCCATGAAAGTTTGCATAAGATCTTTCGATAAACCCTTGCATAGTTATAAATAATCATATACAATTTACTCTAGACCACGTACTAGAACTTTAAAAAAAAATTGATGAACGGAATTTCATTATCTTTTGAATTCATAAAAAAATAGAATGTGTAATTTTGTTGATTCTATGCGGTGAAATTTATTGTTCTAATCAATAACGCTCATCGTAAGGGTGTTAATGGAATACTACTAACAATGAGGGAAGAATACCTTGGTTCCTTGATGCATAAATCATAACAACATGATTGTGAAATTGTGATATAGATAATTGGGTATCTTCAATTTTGCATTTTGTCCTCCCTCATCTACTTGGAGTGACCTAAGCATAAAAACTAAAAAAGTTCACCGGTTGTGTTAAAATCGATTCTGATCGAATTGGGTGTTAATAAATTTCATGGACATTTATAAATTTCAATTAGTAGTATGTAATATACTATTAACTATTATTAAGGTCAATTACATTTGTTTATGTCATCCGCGGGCCCATTTGCTATGCTAGTGGGTTAAAATTTTGAGGCCCACTTTCAGGCTATCCAACATCGGTCAAATGTCAGTAAAATCGATTGACATGCAATGTTGCACCAGTCGAGATGGATCACAAAGTTAAATTAATAAAATCTTTGTAAAACATAGGCTCATTGTAATGCTAGTGGGCTGAAATGTTTAGATTAGCCAATGTCGTTCAAACGTCGGTCTAATGTCGGTAAGGTTGATTGCGTTGAAACGTTGTACTGACTGGGGCAGAATTAACAATGGATCATAACGAATATTTATATGGATCCCAAATATTCAACTTTCCCTCGAATTCCAATAGTCCCGTCTGCCCATCTTCTCACAAGTATGGTTTCTGCATGTGGTTATATTACTTTTGTTTTTGTATTTTTCCTTAATATTTTTATGTATAGGGTTCAAAGAATGTGTTATTTTTTGTTTTGAAGTTTATATGGATTAGGGTTCTAGTATTAGGTTCTAGGCTGTACGAATTTGGGTTTTTTGTTCTCCCCCGTTATTGTGGCTAAGTTTTTTTATTTACGATCTTTCTTTTTTACTATTTTCTGCTTTTGTTAGTGTATCTGTTGTGTTTGATTGTTGCATAGAAGGTCCATCGATCCTTCTTCAATTGAAGCAATCATCGTGCGACGTCGCTCATTCATATTTTCTACAGTTCATATTATATGACACTTTGCACTTTTCTTAGTTAACCACTAGCTTCTACCAAAGGTTTTGCAATGTTGCTCAACCATGTCGACCATGCCATTATTTTGGATGTACGTGTCAACAAAATTGCTCATACATGTCTGCCAAGTCATATTTTGGATTGGTGGGTTTCTGCAACGCCTGGCCGACTAAAATAATTAATTGAATTGATTTCTAGCGAACCATTTTCTATCTATCATACATTTTACCATTCGTGACAATACAAATTTCTGGAATCATAGCTAACAATACTAGTTCGATCCATTCCCTAGTTGAGGTGAACAATTTTTCGTTTAGATTTAAATTCCTTTTATTTTATTACTTAAATTCTATTTTTTATATTAATTTCATTAACATATGTAGATCTGTAGCGATTTGGATGATGGCCATCCATGAACTACATTTGGCGATATCATTCCGCACTTTGTCTGTACTCTGACCCAGATGAACTGTGGGTCAATTCAACCTATGGTAAGTTCTCCCTGTTAGATGTGTAATTTGTTTTTTGGTTAAAATTTTCTATACATTACTTTAATATGTACTAAATGTGGTTTTATGTTTATAATTCTATACATCCGTAGCTACATTAGGAAGCTCCTGCCACTGTACATGTTGCTTGCTGCACTCAGATGCAATGGAAGGGAGTACCACATGCACTACTCAGGGAACCTAAGGTTGAAGACGTACTGAATTATGCTTATTTCTTTTGGCTGAGGAACTCAAGATTTGGGGTCATGCTCTACTTGGAGCTTCTATATGGTGGTGGGCCTATAGTTTTTAACGTTATCGTTCTTCCCCCTGGATATAAGTTTTTAAGCTTATACTTGATATGAACATTTATTTCAAACAAATTAATACTTATTTGGAACAATATTTATTTTTATGTATCTTAATCTTTAATCTTTAATTCATATATATCCTATTTGTTGAATGTTATTTTAATTTTATTGAACCTTTAATATTAAACCTAACATATAAACAAAGTTTTAATAGTAGGATCATTCACCAAAACTATAATAGACTTGTGTGTAATGAATAATTTGTTTCAAACATTCTGAAACTAGCACACCTTGAAGATCATATATCTAAAGACCAGCTCACGTCTACGAAGAATTGCACATCCACTCCATTAGAAGGCCAAGAAATCAGCTTCATCCAGTAACTCGTAAGAAATCACACGGGCAGTGCCATTCAGAAGGCCAAGAAACATTCCCAGCCGATAGCCCACGAAGAATTTTATGGCTGCGCAGCTCAGAAGACCGAGAGACTGCTTCTAGATGACGGCACACTCATTATTGTACAACTCGTGCCACTTTCCAGCTAGGGTTTGTCTTGGTTTTTGGGCCTCTTTAAGGCCCATTTCCTACCTAATATAAAAAGGATCCTATGTCTACTAGGGTTCAAGTTTTGGCATTAGTTGTAATTTTATTCTCCTAGTTTTCTAAGAGAAGGTAGAGTGAGAAAGAGAATAACCATTCTCCCTTCTTTTAATCTTTCTAGTTTTTCCCTAAGGCATTGAATCCAATGGTGAAATTGGGTTAAATGCTTATAGAATAGTTTATTTGCTTGTGGGTGTAATTTGTATTCATGACTTGGTAAAGATTTTATGAATTTTACATTATCCTATATTATATGTGTTTTAGTATTATGCTTGACTTGTTCTTTACATTCTTGAAGTGACGCATGTTAGTTTTACTATTTGATACAACATTATGGTAACTAACATGAATCGTGCTAGTCTTCTTACCCTTGGGAGTGTCCGTGTGGGATATGTAGGATTGCAAATCTCGGCTATGTAAGTGTAGGTCCATAGGCTGTGAGCACCAAATCCGCATGAACGTATGCCTAATTTCAACTGGGTCATGAGCCCCGATAGTTAAGCATAATAATTTGTAGCAACTAGGGTTATAATTTAGTGACCATTGTCATTTTAACTCCAGAGTCATCATGAGATGCCTATTCCTTTACCTCTATAGTTCAAGGAAGTAGGGTTCACAGTGGAGGCTCAAGAAATTATTCTTTATGGGAAAGAGAAGTACATATCGATTGGACCGCACAACGCACTTTCCCGAATTATGAAGGTGGTGTTGATAGAATAAACATGGGCACCTTTGTGTGACAAACACTGGGAAGTGTTTACTGTCAACCTCAGTATGTGACACACATTGGGATAGGTTTAAATTTCTTGCATTTGATATAATCTAGGATCAAAATCATATAATAGTCATGTTACACAAATATCCCCAAGTGTTAGCTTAATATAGTTTATTCTCTTGGTTTGCAAGTTCAGTAGTTTATAGACAAACCCTCATCCCCCCATAAACCATGTTTGTTGCACCATCTACTCCCGACACACAATCGGAGTGATGCCCAACTACAAATTTTGCGTAGTTAGATTTTGAATCCTATCATCCCTGTAGAGGACCTTGAACTTGCCACTAGCTACACCTTTGGCAGTTTGTAGTGAGTACGAGAGCAATAATATAAATTTCTATCTTTGCATCTAGTGCCCTTTGAGTTAGTAGATATGCCATGAAAAAAGTCAATTTATTGGTGACCTGGGGATGCTAATTTCGGCGCCATTTATGGGGATGCTAGTTTAAAGATTTAATTGTTAACTTGGACTAGTCATTGGTAGAGTAGTTTTTTGTTTTGTTTTGTAGCTTTAGTAGTTTTTCATGTTGAGCATTTTTATAGTTATTCCAGTTACTTCTAATTAGTTTGCTAGTGTTTCTCTTGGGATTGATAGTATCTAGTTTCTCGTTTATTGTACATACCCATACCACGAACTTAACAACTCTACACTAACTACTAGAAAATGCACATGGTCGGAGAAAGAGAAGGAGGAGAACTAGAAGGAGACCTTGTCTATTACTTATTTGAAGGCTTATGTGATAAAGATATACACATGGTGAATACAACATGCAGTGGTTCTATAGCGAACAAAGCCCTAAATATTTGATGGCATTTTTCGAGGATATAGCCAATGGTACAAGGAAATTTGGTATCCGATCCCTTGTGAAGACCTTAGATGAGCCCGCTCATTCAAGCTTAAGGAACAAGTCAAATCGCTTGTATCCATGATGAAAGAGTACTAACTACAACTAAATAGATAGTGGCAAGTCGGGGTCGTCCACAGAGAAGAGAGATATTCCCAAGCGTTTACACATGCAAGAGTGAATATAATCCTAGCTATAAATATGTACATACATATAAACACATGTAAGGAAGGGGAGGGGGTTGTGTTGGTTTTGTAAGTTATGAAAGTTTTAAAAAAATACAACTAGCAAAGTTAAGTAACTATACTAATCATGCACAAACTAATACAAAGATACAAAAACTAAAAATAACAAATCCTTGGGGGCAATAGATTTCCGCTTCCGAACCTATTATCTATCCTTGAATCCACTATCTATTTAGTACTTTAACTACTTTTTGTAAAGATAAATCTTCCACCCTTCTTTGATAGTAGTTTACAAGAGTGAATTCGACATCAATAGCTAAAACTCACCAATGACCCCTTTAGTCGTTCAACGCCTAAAGGTATCCCATTAATGGCATTAAGCACGAAGAATCAACAAGCATGGTAACACTTATAAACACTACACCGTGTCTAAGCGTTTAACCAATTCACGCATTTACACAAGATTAGCCAATAATGTTCAACATTCATAAATCTCTTCTATTTGCTACACAAATAAACATGACGAAGAATTTGACATTATCACATTCATCAAATCA
>JAULKK010179226.1:0-16219 GCA_032355705.1 Rubia peregrina | reverse complement strand
GTGGGAATTTACATATTATTCCACTTATTGTTAATGGGCATTCCATATTGCTAATGGGTGATGTATATTCATAACACCCTTAATAATTTTCCAATATTTTCTTCCGGTGGACTCTGGAATCCACCCCAACTACCTTGTGACTTTGCCACTGCTTTAATGTTATTAGCTAGTTATCAACTGAAAGACGCATAAATTACTCAATAAAGAAAGCACATCAATCTTTCACGATAGTTATAGAAAGACAACATTTGCAAATAAACGAATGAGTCCTCAATCGAATTTAAAGAATCATACGCCCCATCGAAATCTGATTTAATACCAAGAAAAAACTTAGAGTTATTAACCTATTTCTTGTGACAGAAAGATGGCCTATGACTTTCCTTTAGGACAGAATAAACTAAAACTGAAGTTTGTTAAATTCCTTCTTGATCATGCATAATGACTCCACACATTATTTTATTTATAATTATAATTATACTGATCCGCATTATGTCCATTTTCAGAAGGCATTGGTGTGCTGTGCAACATGCATCCTTCAAAGTGTCCATTCAGTGAGGGCATGAACGGCGGGGAGAAAAGAACCACTAAAAATACAAGGGGAGCATTTGAAACAATTTTTAATTTGATTTTTTAAAAATAGTTTATTATAATTTTTTTTAAAGATTATATATATATATATGCATTGAATATTTAACTTTCTTCTCCAAATTTTCATTACACATTTCATGCAGGGGCGGAGACAAGGGGGTCTGGAGGGGGCTCCAGCCCCCGCCGAGCTAAAATTTACGGGTAATTTTTTATCAAATTTTTTTTCCAGCCCTCTCCAGTATAAAGAAAAATTGGAGATTTTTTTTCCTTTGTATTTCAGCCCCCGCCACTAATCTTTTCTGGCTCCGCCACTGATTTCATGTTACATTAAATATAATAATTAAATTTATTAATGATAAATATCAAAACCATAATAATTTCACCTCTCAGATGAATTAGTCAAACCTTTAATGGATTACCAACGAATTTATTGAATAATCCATTGTTGAAAAATGAAAGGTTGAGTGTTTGTGTATGCATGCGTAGACGAGTTTAATTATTTTGTTTAGATATCCATTAATATATAACTAACATCATTTTTTAATATTATATTTTTGATGCACCTACATCAGATATGAGAAAGTCTCAGGAAAAATGTCATTTCCATAAGTTTACGAACATTTTACTGTACTTTTTACCTTAAATGTTATAATTTTTTATAAAATTTAAATATTATATTTTAAAAGGCAAAACAAGTAATAATGTGTAATTGAATGTGAAAATATAAAAATATATAATGCAAAAAAATATTTTAAAATTTTAAATTTAGTATGAATTTAACAAATCCAATATATAAAATAAAACTTGTGGACATGCCGCTTGTCAGGAGGCCAACTCTTTGATGACAGGGATTTTGTAAGGATTTCGGGTGGAAAGCGCCACCCCTTAAATTTTATTTTTATTGGGATGTATTAAAAACGAATCATTAGTGTCCTTTTGTTTCTAAGAATGTGATTGAATTGAATTTATTTCATATATATTTCATTTCATCAAAAAGCAATTTCTCTATCATATTCTTTAATTTTCTAATATATATATATATATATATATATATTCTGAACTTGCAACCTCAGCGTTGTTAGCACGGCACGAGCTAATGAGCCCAAGGCTTGTGTTTTATGTTTGTTAATATGCAAACACTATAAATGATAAATATATGTTTTGTAATTAAGAGAGAAATTAAGTACAGAAAATATTGCAGATTTTTGCAACAAAAATAAGGTATGAATTCATTGTACCTTTATTTTTATTTTTAAATCCTTTAGTGCTTGGTTCCTGGTGGACATGATATATTATTCAAATATCGGAACTAAATTTAAAAAAAAAACACATTAATTTTTAGACTAAAAAATTAAGGAAAATAATTGATACTACTAAATTTTGTAATGCATAGTTGACACATAAAATACTACAAAGTTGTGCAATAACACATGCTTTTTTTCCTTATTAGCAAAAGTTGAAGAGTTTGAGTTTTGTTAATCCTTCCCAGAACCAAGAAGGATATATGCCTTTAATTAATGGGATGACAAAGAAAGAAGGAAGCCACCAAAAAAGATAGAAAAAGGGAAAATCAATAAAATAAAATAATAAATAAACAGTGAAAGAGAATTCTAAGAAATGGTATCACACGCAAATTGTCTTCAATTTTGGACCCACGATAATCGATCGGCTTTTTTCCCAGTCCATTAATCCAACCACCACGCTACTAATTGTAATTAGCGAAAATTGCATCTTTAACCCTATATTTTAATTTAAAAATATTAATATAATCTTGTAAAATATGAAAGTATCAATCTAATTCTTTATTTTCTTGACCTATTTGTCAACGGTCAATTTGACCGAAAATCAGTAAAACGGTAATTTTGCCCTCCATATTAAAAAACATAAAATGTGAAAATCTAATTTAACCTCCCGTCATTTTCTTCCTCTTCCTCTTCTTTTCTTCTTCTCCTTTTCTCCTGCGTGTTCAACCTCAGCCCAGATCAGAGCATCGCCACCGTCAACCCTCTGGTGAAGCTCTCGAAATCGGCCTCCACCAAAATCGAGTCAGCCAACAACTGTCAATTGAACGCATACCCTTTGTTTCTTTTCTTCTCAGCTTGAACCATCGGAGAAAACGCGGCACTCTCGAAGCCTTAACATCGGAGAAGCTCTCGATCCCACACCCGGTGGCGGCGGCGAGCTCTCAAAGCCCTTGCATTGGAAAAGCTCTTGGTTCAATTTATATTTGGTGGTGGTAGGAGGGTTCAAGATGGCGCCATAGGAGGAGAGGGAGTGGAGCAGTTGGGGCTCAGGAAGTGAAGTGGTTGAGAGAAGTAGGGGGAGGGGTTAGGGAGGTGAAGCGGCTGAGAGAAGGTGGTGGAGGGGCTGGAGCGACTGAGTGAGGAGAATGAGGAAGGAGGTGGAGATGCTATGGAAGGAGGTTGTACTGGAGAGCGGCGGTGGGCCAGGGTTTTAGCTACGGCGCAACAGTCAGCAACGAGTGCAGATATACCCAAAAGTTTAGAGGTAGAATGGTCATGATATTATGAGTTTTAAGTTTAGGTGTATTTTTCCTTTTCAAATTTAGTCCATACATGACTTCATTAAGTCAATGTTGAAATTAAGTAAAATGGGTATAGTGAATTGGCCTTGGTTTAGTGGTAAAATCACACTCTATATACTGAGAGATCAAGGTTCAAAACACACCCCCAACAAGAATTGTAAATATTAGAGCAATTTCTTGTTGGGGATTACCCAACGTCATGGGACCGTGTTGGTGGTCCCCGCTGTGGTTTCCCAACCTGCAGATGGTCGATGATGGTGAGATCGTGGTGGTTCCGGTTTCGGTGGCAGCGGTTCGTTGGTGGTGCAACGTTTGAGTGTTCTCAGGAGGGCATCCCTAGCTATCAAATGGATGGAGTTTCATACTTCACTGAGCTTCAACATATTCAATGGTGGTGTCTCCTAGTTAGGTCCTAGATTATGATGTTAATATGTAATTTGGTGGTTGCTTATATGTAACATTTCAAAAAAAGAAAAGAAAGTAAAATGGGTATAAATACATAATTTTACTAAAACTCAGGGTTAGTTTGGCCTTTTTTAGGTTTTACAAGATCGTATTGGCATTCTCAAAATTTAATAGGTTAAGTTTTGTACATTTACCTTGTAATTATTTGCATGAATTCAGTTCCAGAGAAGTTTTTTCGATATACAAACGTGTCATTCTTTCATACGCGATTTTTTGAAAATATAACGTTTTCCAATCAACGTGAGGACATCTAATTGATTTTATGTGTTGGGATATTATTTCCATGAGTAATCCATATAGTAGCTCTTTACTACTCCAAGCTAATCATGTCATTTTTATAGTGAAGTGGAGGAAGATAATCGTGTCATTTTTATTTTTATTTTTTAAAATGACATAATATTGTTGAAAAAATCTTAATTTATTGGATAGATATTTACATGAAATATAATATACTTATAGAAAATCAACTGTGATCGTAAAACCCTTTTCGATCTCATATCAATATATGATATTATCCGCTTTCTATCAAATTTATATGTGTGATAATTTTGGATACTTCAAGTATACTCGTTAGAGGTGTAGAGTATAATTTTTCATGTAACACATATTATATTAGATGAAGTCTCTCGCTCTCATAACTCCATTACTCAAGTAACACGAGTTAATAATATGGTAAATTATAATGTTCAAGGGTCAACCACCTGTAGTGTTTACAAAGAATCCTACTACAAGAAAATATTTTTATGCTGCAGTTGTCAAACCTTATGCAGAAGAAATTTTTCACACAACTATTAAGATTTGAACCACAAGTATTAGAGTATTTAATCTGAAATTTAATTAATTGTCTGACGTAACACTTGTTAATTTACCACTAAGCTAAAGAGGTGCTAGAATTCAAAAGTCTTTAAACCATAATTAATTTGGTTAATCAAAAGACTAAGCAATGTTTTGAGGGCATATGAATCGGGTCCACATTTAGTAATCTTCACCACCTCATTACAATTATCATCAAGACAGCCTTTCATTTTGCATGTGTAGTTGAAGAGGATTATGTATGTGTGTCGTTTGTTGCTTCATTTGTAGTGTATGATACATATTTAGTTGCATAACTTAGGGGGAATCGATCAAACCTATAATATGTTTAGTTGCTCACTCACGCATGATGATCAAGACCCCTAACTTCATTAGGTTTGAAAACACAGGCAAAGCAATGAATGGATGGCAGCTAAAAAATCGAGATTAATCAAGAATTGGAAAGTGGAGTATTATAAATACAAGGATGTATTAATAGCATTAACATACTCCCACCAACTTGCCAAGTTGAAGTTGACAAATGAAAAATATATGGAGTACTACTCCTCCATATATTGAGATGAGTTTGACATATTTTACTTTGAGATATTTACATTTATAACTCTGACTTTAAAATTAAAATGTCAATATAACTTTTCAATATTAGAAAGTGTCATTTTGACCTTAACTAATTATTGAATGTGATAATCTAGTTCTAACTTTCAAAATATTTGTGCCGATATACCCAAAGTCCCTATTTCTGGTGTTGACCCTCTCAATTCCGGCAATGATGAAATAGGAAATGACTAAATACCCTTGATCTAGAAGTTGAAAAATTTATCCCCGTAATACCCCAACCACCATCTCCGCCTCGCTCAAACCCTACCGACCACCTCCGCCAGCCACCACCTCCTCCACCATCTCCGTCACTCGCTCTACCTCATCTTTGCTCAGACCCCATCCCCGCTCAGCCAGGCACTGGAAAATCAAGACTAGGTGTAAAAATCGGTACCTCCTCCACCCTCTCCCCTCTCTCCCCCTCGTCGCCGCCCTCCTCCTCCCTCTTCCCTCCCATCATCACCGCCCTCCTCTTCGAGACCACCGCCTGTGGTGGCTCACCATCTCCACCACCTCTCAGAGACCACAGTGTATGGTGGTTCACCACCCCCACCACCTCTCTGAGACCACCGTCGGTGGTTGTTCACCACCCTGACCACCTCTCCGAGACCACCGCCGGTGGTCGTTCACCACCCTCGATTCTAATCACCAAAAAAATCATTGTTTACAAATGGATTACATACTCAAAGTAGCCATAGTTTATATAGAAAAAGAAAATCGCAAACCCTAGACTCGATTACAAATGGTGGATTTCTCATACCTGAAACCCCTAGGCTTGTACGCCTTGTATGCCGGCGGAGGAGCCCAGTGGTGGTAGAAACAAAGGCCAACAACAGCATAAATGAAAGAGACATCAGCGTCGGAAATGGTGGTTCAGCAGCATCGAGAATGAAAGGACATCGACGGAAAAGAATAAACAACGTTGTTGGGTTTTCGATATGAAAATGGAGAAGACCATGGTAAAGAACCAGAAAAGACGGGAAAAGGAAAGAGACGAGAAAGAAAAATAAAAGAGAAGACGACGACAGGGGATGAAAATGGGGAAGAAGACGACGACAAGGGATGAAGGCTCTTTTTCATTATTTTTTTAAAAAAATCAAGGGCAAAATTGCCTTTCTACATGAATACGGCCTAACAAACGTTGACTCAAAATTCAACGAAGTCAAGGTCATTTTAGCACTTACTCTTTATTTTTAGAATTGTTTTTATGAGATTGATACATTTTCCTTTTTTGGCAAAATTCGTTCAATGTCATCCACTCAATATTTTTTAAATTCAGATTCATTTACTTATTTCACTCACAATAGATCCAAACGACTAAATTTATGGTGTCAAATCCAAGTACATGGAATTCATACGTTTTACTTAGAAAATGGTAAAGGTGGCTTAGCTATTTGGACCTACTTGTTAACCAATTTTGTTAAAATTTGATTTAGGAAAAAATAAAATTACTACATAAGTAACGTTATGATGTCCTAAATGGTCAGATCAAGTGTGTTGGGTCACGTGTAATCCGGTCTCAAATTGCCCCTCTCTTCGAATTGTATTAGAGCATGTACAATGGGACTCATATCAGACTCAATTAAAAATTGAGATGGAACTGGGACCAAAAACACTCACAGTGGGGGCTCGAATCCCGGAATGGCATATTGAGCCCGCGCCCAACTCTGTCATCCTGCAGCACCCACGTGCGCAGACCCTGGCCAGCTACAACGCTCACTTTTTTTTACCAAGTGTGCCATGTGACATTGTTGTCCCACCCCCCCCCCCAATTTTTTAAAGTTGATTGCGATACATGGCCCAATCAGGTGTTGTCACGTGTCACAATCGAAAAATTTAAAAATCAGTTTTTAAATTTCTGAAAACTTATTTTGTGCTATTTAAAAATTCAAAAAATAGAGAAAAAATTGTAAAAAATATGATTTTTATTTTTTAAAATCTAAATTAAATTTTGGATCTTTTTAAAAATCAAAATTACATTCTTTATAAATATATATGGTTCATAAAATAAATTTGAAAAAAAAATTAATTAAAAAATTATAGATGTATTATTAAATTTTCCATTTCAATTTATATGTTTGGTAAATTTATTTGAATTAAATATTAAAGGTAATTAATGAGTAAGATATAGAGAATCAAGTAGGGTCCATTAAAGTGGGCTCAAAGTGGTCTCAACCACTGCGAAGAAAAAATGGAGTGATTTAGTTGCGGACCCAATTGCTGAGGTGAAAGAAAGAGATTGATTATTAAATGAACTAAAATTACAAGAGCGGACTCAGAACGGGTTTAGCATTATATATGTTCTTACTCTAGCTTCAAAGTCTTCGTATGTTAAGTATGGAGCCTCCACAATGTAATCAATCAATTTTGTGTGTGAGCCATCGTGAAATTCGTCCCTTTATATAAGACATAATTATTATATATATAATTTATATTGGGTAAAATTTATTTGTTTAGTGTATGTATAATCCACAGTTATAAAAAACCGCCCATATACTTCTTTCAGTTTTTTAAAGTTCACGTATAACTCTCTCAGTCTTTCGAAAGTGCAAATATATACCTATAGGTGGAGATTGACATTTGAAAAAGTGAGTGGTATATGTGCACAAACAAGGAACCGGGGCATTTGTGCACTTTCAAAAAACTGAGGGGCATATGTGCACTAAACAAGAAATTGAGGGGTATGAATGCAATTTATTCTTTTATATTTAAAGTTTAAAATTTTTATACATCATTACCATTCTAACTTGACAATATTGATAGTGAGATATAATTTAAGAAATTGAATAAAATGTAATGGAGAGAGTAAAAAATAGTTGATACCAGACCCACACAGCTTTTTCATTGGGTATCTCCATTCATCCCGCTATAACAGCATCTCCAATGGTTTATTCTATCTTTCAACTGTTACAATAGTTTTTTACAATTAATACAGTGTATTTACTCTAATAATTTATTTATTTTAAAAGAATAATCCTTTTCAATATTATTAATTATTGAAATAGAAATTGCAACATGTATTCACATATTTTAAATATCTTAATTGAATAAAATTAATTAAATTGTTGTTCAAAACTGAAGAAACGTTGTTTGATAAAAGAAAGTGTTTGTTTGTAGTAAATTATCATAGAGCTCTCTCTTTTTTCAAAAAAAAGGTTAAACAATCACATCAAACTTCATTTATATAACTATAAATATTTACATTTTAAATTTTACACTTATAAATATTTACATTTTAACTTATTTTTACTATTAACATAATATAAGAAACAATAAACAAATGAGGTATAACTTATTTGTACTATTAACCATTAAAATAATATACGAAAACACTAAACAACACATATAGAGTTGCTACCGGACTCCTCTAAATTTAAAGTAGGGAAAAGTGCAAAAATAACCATATAAGATTGAGAAAATGCAGGAATGACCTTGTAAAATCTGAAAGTGCATAAGTAACCCTATAAGATTGTCAAAATGTTTGATTTTAACCCTGTGGCCAATTTTCGTCGTTGACCGATGTAAATCTGACATTGACTAATAATGAAAAGACATAAATACCCCTGGACTTAAAACTACAATTGTAATGACAATTCCACCCCCTACTACTCCTTCTTCTTCTTCTCTTTCATCTTCTCCAAACACACCATGGCCGCCGCCTAGAATATACTACACTACCCTGCCATAAACACCGGTGGCAGATTTGACCCCAAGCACCGTGCATCAAGTCCTCTCGCCATGGTGCTCGTCCTTCCTGCTCAAACGAACCCAGACCCTCCAGCAAGCTCAACGATAACACTCCAGAAAATTGGTGGCCAGAACCGATTCACCCTAGCTCCTCCTCCACTGCCCAGAGCTCCGCCCCAAACCCTACCTCCTCAACCGGCATCAGCGGCCAGAACCGATTCGCCCTAGCTCCTCCTCCATCTCCCAGAACTCCGCCCTAAACCCTAGCTCCTCCTCCGGCCGCCACTGCTCAACCTGTCCCGAGCCTAGAAACCCTCTAATTTTATCGACGCCGCTGAAGCTTTTCTCCTCGGCCGCTGGAGATAAGATCGATCCCAACACCGACGAGCAAGTTCTTCGACGTAGCTAACGAGCACGTTTCCGTGGAGAAAATCTCCTGGCGAGAAAGTTCCCAGTTAGGTGGTGAGGGAGGGGAGGTGAGTGGTGCGAAGAAATGGGTAGCATGTGGTGGGCTAGGTTTGGGCGGGTTCCGACGGGAGTGAGGGGGGAGAATAGTCAGGGAAGTGGAGAGTTGAGCTTGGAATCGAGGGTTTCGACAAGTTGGGAGTGGGGTAGTGCTTGGCAGCCCGCTGGTGAAAATGTCGATCCCGTGGCTGGCGAGCAAGTTATTCGACGGGGGAGAGAAAAGAAAGAAATGGGAATGACCAACACAGGAGATAAAAGAAGGAGGCCCATAATTTTCTTTTTTTTGTTAAAAACCAAGGGATAATAATGTCTTTTCAAATTCAAATGTTTTTTAAAATTTATTTCATATAAGGGTAGAAAGGTAATTTCTATATTTTCAGCCATTTTCCGAGTTGATATTTCGGTCAACGCATGACAGGGTTATTTATGCACTTTTAGATTTTACAAGGTTGTTCTTGCACTTTCGGGCAAAACATAAGGTTAAAATACAATTTTCTCTTTAAAGTATTACCATTGCTCCGCAACTCATTTTCGGTAAAATAGCGTAGAGTTGGAGTGTGTTTTTCCTCCTCCAAATTTGTCCTTTCATTACTGGATGCTATTATTTAGTCCATTGGAGTTGCCCTAAATCTTGATAACACCGTGAGGTGGGATAAGATAATTAAAATTAATGAGAACTACTTAGAAGATTTGTGAAAGAAATTGCTTATTTTTAAATTATAATAAAAAAGAGGGAGTAAATTCGTAAAACATCTCATCTCCAAAGATACAAACGTACCTATAATATAGAGCCTCGTGCTTTATATTATTACCATTTAGTGCTGCAATGTTTGGACCCCAATGGAAAAGGGATCAATCTCTAAAATCCCCATATTCTTGTGGGAATAATGCCAAATTGCTATTATTGTACCTTCAAAAGTAAATTTCATGATACTGTGAGATTTAAAAACTCATAATGTGAGAAATTTTGAGAGAAGAGTCAAATGTCACTCAATTTGTGGGTTGTCATTATTTTATTTTATTTTGTTTATACCTAAGTACTACGCCCTTTGTTCAACTATCTATGACATATTAGCATACTTTTAATTTTTAGATGTTCAATTTATTTTGACACTTTCTAAATGTAGCATACTTTAACATGATATCAACAACTCATTATACTTTCTCTTCTTTTCATTTAATTTGAACCATACAAATAATATATTCTAAAAAATTGTGTCAAAAAAAGATGTGACAACGTTAATTGAACGGAGGGAGTATGATTTAGTTGTGTGGTAGTCATCAAGATTGTTGTTCCATTATAACAAGTTCTTTTTTCCCTTTTTTTAAAAACAAGTTATTAATCCTAATTATATATACATATATAAATAAGTTTTCTTCGAGTGAATCGCATGTTTTGTCTCTATATCTAGGGGGAAACTTGATTTAATCATCAATTTTTAAAGTATTTTATATGGGTATATCATTAAGAATAACATCGAGTTTTTTAATGGTTCTAAATCAAATTTATGTGTACTGTATTCAGTAAAATTGGAAAGAAGCAAAAAATCATCATAAACCCAATACTTTTTCTTAAAACCATTCTCATTTAGAAACTAAAGGAAGCATTTAATGACATATGTTTAAAACCTAAGTGGAGCGTGTATGTATAGAGTTGATGGAAACAATTAATGAATGAATTATTCATGCAGTGCATTTGCATGTGTTGGCACAGTTAAATGGTCCTACCTATTTTTAAAGAAAATTATCAGTATTTTAATTTAATTTAATAAAATATAAATCGGTGATATTTAATTTATTTTAAGTTATTATTATGACAAAGTTTTGGGAAAGACCGTCTTTCCATACGCATATGAAAAATGGGGTTGAATTGGAATTATAGAAAGGTAAAAGGTTTTAGTGGTAATATTAAAAATTTATTATGCAACATGTAAGAGTGATAACTTTATGACCCGATTAATACAACCCAAAAATTTTATTTTAATTTCTTCAAATTTGTTGTTTAAACCTTGATATTTCTATAAGTTATGGAAAGACCGTCTTTCAAGAAACGGACTCTATTATTATAAACTTCAATTTAATTTAAAGCAACTAGATTCAATAAAAAATAATTTGATAAAACTTGTCCTAAGACCCTATTACCTAGAGTTTATGTGAATTGAATTGAATTGAACTTAACTAACAAAAGAGTAATGGAAAATAGTATTTATGTGACTAAATTAAACTAAATTTCATCAAATTAAATTTTCATTGATTTTCACTGATTTACACTAAGGCCTTGTCCAGTTGAGTTTATTTGGTGTTGAATTCTATTTAGATAAAGACTCATATGAAACTGTTTCGCCTTAACCTTTGGTGAGATGGGGAATAAAATAAAGTTTTAAAAATTATAAAAAATACCCAATGTTATCCAGTGACGGATTTAGGAAATAAATTTAGTAGGGGCACAATAATATCAGTTAGTAAATAGTATATTAAAAATAAAATATAGGTTAAGTAAATTAATGAAACTTTAATCTTAATTATGATAATGGATGATAATCTTTTCTTTAAAAAACTCAATAACATTTTATTTTTTCGATGAAAAAATAAAGGAAATCATGGATTGAACTAGAAATGATTCATTCTAAAGCACTTGATTTAAACCGTATATAATGTATATTTAGATTCCTTTTATCAATAATTTTTTTGCAAATTATCTATTTTTTTATTAAAATAGAGAGGGTGCAACCGGACTCTTAAGACAAGTAATCACGTGAATTTTGTTTTGTGATGATGAATGAATAGATAACTTGTCAAATATTTTATTTAAAAACATAAAAAATCGTTTAGTACTTGCAATAGTATACAAAGAGAAAAATTAAAAAAATTACTATATCAAGTCTAAAATTTATAATGTTGATTGAAATAGGTATAGTGAAAATTGTATAACTAATGTACCTTTTATAATGTTGTTGAAAATTTACTTATAAATATTTGAAACACACATATAATTAAAATTATATATATATATATATTTAGGACTATTAAGTCTTAAAGGTGTGGTCAATGGGGGCACATGCCCCAATGCCCCAGTGCCCCACCCTAAATCCGCCAATGATGTTATCTCCTAAACTTCAAACAATTGTGTTCAAACCCTCAGTTTCACCATAATATTAGGTGAGATCGTCTCACCGGAGTTTTTGTATCTAATTTATTAGTACTGAATATAATTTATTGGTGCTGAATTTAATTTATTTGTGCTGAATTGAGAATGTAGATAATTTATTTTAAAAAATTGAAAAGAATGACTCCCAAATTGATATTGTACTCGTAACATATTTTATTTTTAGACCTATTACTCAGTCAGGGACTATCGAGAACCCAAATAAATATATTTTTTCATTAATTTTTTCTTTCAAAACTAATTTTATTGATCCTAAATTTAGTTTATTGATACTGAGATATGATAAAATCAAACCCAACTGGACAAGGCCTAAATCAAAATGAATTCCAACGCATCCGACCTCGCCTGATTCTGACTCTGAACGCAAGAGTTACGTTTAAAACCGTATCGAACCTTTACGCCGATCCATCGCTTCTTCAATTTTCGCCGTCATTCGCCATGCATCAATTCTTTTATAATTAACTTTGTAACTCTGTAAAATTTATAACTTTTATGTTAAAATTTGACTTCTATATTAAAATTTTATTATGAACTCTTTTTTTGTGATTAAATAAAGTAATTATTGAAGACAAATATGTAATTGGGATAGTTTTATCATATTAACAATAGATTATAAAATTAATAAAATTAGAGTTTATAAATAATATAAATAAATACTCTTTATGGAGAAAGTTATAGAGTAACCCAAACTATTGTATCAACTGAAAGATTGATCAAACCATTAGAGATACAGATGCTCTGAGGGAGCAAAATATCATATTGGTCCCTAGTAGTGAAATCACCGAGGATGAGTAATATCTTTATTAGGTGTAAATTTTGAATATTATATACAAAAAAAGGGGACAATCCATCTTTAAAAACTATACCGTGTGGACGAAATTCAAATTGTAATTAATTATTTTTCGTTCCCAAGTGTGAAACTTCATATCATTATAAATTTATAATGGACTTAAATGTAACTCTTACAAAAGCTGAGGATTGGTTCATAGTTTACGGAAAATTGTTAAATAAAGCAATCAACTAAAGTGTTGAGTGGTTAATTAAGGCGTAACTGGGGTTACGAGAAGGACAAGAAGAAATGCGTGCAGCAACGTCAGACAATTTCGACTTTTCCTAAAATAAATTGGCATCTACCAAAGGAAAAACTGTTACGGAGTCATTTTTCTGTTTAATGTTATCACGCGTGACGTGATGTCTATCATGTCAAACGTTGTTTGTTGCCTTGTTGACAAGGGGCTCCAAAATGGGTTTTTTTTTAAGTTATTAAGATCGTGTTATTTTTGCTTGATTTTTATTAAAATGGAAATAATCTAATTTAACTAATATTAAACAAAGAAAAATGAAAATGAATTTAAATTTTATTAAACGAACGAATGATATTGGGTTGGATTTGATTGAATTGAATTAAAGTACACTTAAATTGAAAAGAACATGGACAAACTACAATCAATAATTTTCTAACTGAAATGAAATATAGTTAAATTTAAAAAAAAATATATATTGGACCGGCTTCAATCAATAATTTCATATTTGAAATGAAATACAGTTAAATTGAAAAAATATTATCATGTAAATAAATATTTTAGAAATGATTCTAACCTACGTAATTGGTAATCCTCACATTCTTATTCAGTTTTATTCGATTCAATTTATTTTAGTTAGTTTAGTTTAGTTTTATTTAGGTTTAATGAAATTTAATTTAATTTTATTTAATACTACTCTATATTATTCATTTATTTTATTTTATTTTATTTCAACTGGGTCCAGTTCACTTCAAATTAAAACAAAAATATTATTATGAATAAATGGATGAAAATGTTCAAAACATTTAAAATATAGATATATTGGAATGGGAAAGTAATTGTAATAGTACGAATATGAATTAATAAAAAAGTGAGAAATTATTTCATTTGAAACGAATCGATTGTAATTTCCATGCATTTCCAATTTCCATGCAAAGTCAGATGATTTTATTGCAAATGCCTGAGAGTCTGAACTAACGCAGGTGGAGTAGCAAAGAAAAGACTGTTTATTTATTTATTTATTTATTATTATTATAATACTATACGTAGAAAACACATATGGTCAAGTCAACTTTTGCCCCCTCGTGCTGCAGCGTTTCAAAAAACAAAAGCCATGCCATTCAACAGATTTCGAGCACATCTGTCTTTTTTATTTTATTTTTTCCAATTTCAATGCTTTACTATTCTTTCTCACATCAATTACCAAGTTTTTGGTCAAAAAAACTATTGCTCTCGGGCCATGGAAAACGCCTCATCAGTTTGGTCAAAAAAATATTAATGGGTTGTGATTTATGAACGTTTCTAATTTGGTCAATTGGTATATACTCCCTCCGTCCCAGCTATTTCTTCGATGAGAAAAATATCACGTTGTTCAAGAAATATATTTGACCGTTAATATCTTTACATGTTAAATTTATGGGGTAATAATTGTTTGTGTATTCATGCTTTTGGGTACATTATATTCTAGTACAGAAGACCTAAATCAGACTGGAAAATGAATTCTAATCTAATTACAATGACAAGTAATATTACAAGAATATTCATATTTTATCCAGAATTCATATTCAGTAATATTACCTCCGTATAATGACGACAAATAAAAAGTTAATATTTAGAAACTACGTGTTACGATGAATTAAATAATTTCATACACGATAATATTATCGTTTATATATTTATTTAAATAAGTGATCAAACTTTGAGGGGAAGTAGTATTAAAAAAGTAAGAGTGTAAAAACATGTGGGACAGAGCGAGTCCGTAGGTTGATGCTGAAATCTCAATAAAATGGTTTCAAGATGTGTGTCGCCAATTCTGGCGTGTATTCTTGAGCTTGGTTGAGCAATGTGAACAGCTAGTTACTTCATAACTGTAGTCAATTCCTTCCGCTTTCTTTGTTTTTTTGCCAAGCTAAGTGTTAGGTCTTTTACTTTTATATTGGGTGTAATTATTATTTTGTCATCTTATTCGATTTTTATCGTCTCATTTTTCACTAATTGCAAAATGAAAGTAATGCGGTCCAAAAATATAGAATTGGTGAGTAAAAATTCCAGGACAAAAATACACCAATTAGATGTGAACAGTCAAAATATATCAAAACTCGTAAGACAAATAGAGTATTGCTTATACCCTAGCGTAACTATTAGTCAGCAAGAAGCATGAGGTATAACGATTGTTTCATGTGAAACTATATAAATAAAACTATTATTAGTTGAATGCAGTGAAAATGCATATATAACCCTGTGATAATTGAAAGTGCAAATATAACCTTAGACAGTTAGTTTATGTGCAAATATACCCATTCTGACATATTTAGGCCGGAATTCAGTGAAAAGACCATTTTATCCCTATGAGAAAATGAAATACCCATAATACCCCAAACCTTAATTTCCTTACCCCTCTTTCTTTCCTTCTCGGCCGTTTCTCTTCCAACGGCAGGTTGTGGCAGTGCAGGTGGCGGAGGAAGCGGGTTGTGGCGGGACTAGGTTTTCAGGGGGTGGTGGGTTTAGGGGGTGCAGGCGGCAGATGAGCTTGTAAATTCTGGAGGCAGGTCGCGGCAGGAGGCGGAAAAGCACGACAACGCAGTGGTGGAGCTTGTTGTGGAGCGGGATAAGGTCGGGGATAGGTTCTCAGACATTTTAAGGGGTGCAGGCGGCGGAAGAGCGCGGGTCGCGACGACCCTACATTTTCAGGGGTTGTAGGTTTAAGGGGTGCAAGCGGCGAGGAGGCAGGGCTAGGTTTTCAGGGTTTGTGGGTCTAGGGGGTGAGCGGTGGAGAAGAAGCTTGCTTAGATTAAGGAGCGGGGTCACGGCGGGTGGCAGCGGTGGAGCTTGTTGTGGAACGGGATATGGTCGGGGCTAGGTTCTCAGATT